>JAYMSV010001711.1:0-12297 GCA_036897745.1 Erodium moschatum | reverse complement strand
CCCTCCCTCCTCAAAAGACGAAACGCACCGCATCAACAACTACATTATTCTGCGCAAAAGGAAAATAGTAACTTGGGAGAGAAGCCATCGTAACACCCCTTCCCAACCCTAGACCCTCTCATTATAATGCTTAATCGGTCATAAATAATGTATAAGTTAGTGCATGTATCCGTAATAACAAGGCACACTATACAGATTCTGGCTCTTCATCTTTTGAGATCTTCTCATTACCACAAAATTGAATGATTTGGACAACAAATAGGTTTGACTACAGTTGGGTATTGCTATTCAGAGTCTACAATACTTGTTCCCAGTTTACATAACCCAAATCTATCTACATCTTGACAAGTCAGTGCTTCAAAACTCGATGTGCTATTAGTTCTGAGCAGGTTCGCTACAATAACGGAAAGGGTCTGACAAGCATGAAATTCATCCATCTTATGGGAATCAGTTCTCTCCAATAGCGAAAGATCCTTCCATGGCTGATAATAAGACCTGTTATTACCAAAAATCAAATTATTAAATTAGAAAGATTGGTTTGCAATGAATAATCAAAACTAAGGATTGACGATGAACGTGTATGTTACCATCTCCATGAAGGATTGGCTTCAGCTGGGAGATCGATGCTTGAACAAAGTGATGCCACGAGATTTTTATCCACGGGAACTGAACTCAAATCTACATAAAAGTTTATATAGCATAAGAACTCGGTAAATAAATGGTGAATATCATCAAAGGTGCATCAGAAGGCATGCTAATACTCATTATCTTTCACTGTTACTTCTTTTGTACCGTGAATGCATACACACAAAACTACACTAATCTTCCAAATTTTCTCACTATACTATATTTGATAATAAATGAAAAAATTACCCTTCATTAATTTTATACTTCAAAAAAAAATTGATACTACTATGGTGAATTTTGTCCGAGTTGCTTTTAACTGTTGCAGGAGTATTTTTGTCATTTATTACCAAAATAGAGTGAAGTGAAAATTTGACAGTTTATAGTGTAGTTGAGTGAGAATTTAAAAGTCTGCGTAATTAAGTGAGAGAGATGGCAAGGTCAATATAGTTTTGTTAGGGAAAAAGTTATTTACACCCCACTTTGACCTGACTATCAAAAAAAACTAAAGGTGAGAGGTTTTTAACGCACTGTCACTTTTGTTATTAATATAAAAAAACGGATTCACACAGAATAGGTGATGGTTTTATCAGGAACTCAGTCACCTTTCTCATTTATCAGTGTTTTTTTTGGAACAGAACCAAATCCGGGTGTTTTTGATGATAAATGAAAGGTGACAGTGTATTACTGATAACCCCTCACCTTTACGGTGTGTATTTGAGAAACAAAGGTCGCCGAGAGTGTGTTAATAAAGTTACCCCTACACAATATGTTAAGTACCTGAGAGTTTGGAGGAATCGCAAAGTAGAAGACAAAGTGCAGACACGGCCGATGAAAGTACTGTGCAGCTCATGCCAAGAGACTGCTGTAGATAGAAAATACCAGCAGCCAGTTCCTCTTCACAACCAAACACCACCTTTCTGCTGCCTTCTCCATGTGCTTTTTTGATATTTTCCAATAAAGACTGCAGAGTTTTAATACCTGATCTTTTGGAAATGTTGGGGTCCAAATCATTAGATCTCCAAGAAAGCTTCCCGAGAATTGCAGAAGCAATCAGCCAACGCAAGAGTTTTGATGCCAAAGAGTCCTCAGACAGCTCTTCCTCGGAGTTGACTTTAAAATGGAGAGATGATTCCTTGCGCTGAAGCATTTGAGCTGAGTCTGACTTTAAAGCGGTAGAAATTGCCCACAAAATGAAACTTGAAAGCTTTTCTTGGTTCTGTAAAGCACAAACAAACACGTAGTTCAGTAGACTGTACATAACAGATAGAGAGGGTGAGAGAGAGAGAGAGATACCATGCTTAAAATCGCTACTGAAGGTGAGCTCATAAGAATGGTTTTGAGTGCCAAATCTGCAATGCAGCTAGATCTTGCATCATCATGTACATTAACAGCTTCATATATTTGAAATAGAGCTTCCACTGACAGAGTTAAATGTGGCTGGTACATTTTCCTTTTATGAGATATCTTCATAGTTGACATCAATACTTGTAGAATTAGACTGACCAATTTAACATTTCCCTTCAATGACTTCACGCTGCCAATAAAAAACTTGTGCAGTTGAGAAGAAAGTTCCATGAGCTGCTCAAGAGCGTATTTTTGCAACCACTCTGTAATGTTTCTAGACAGAACAACTTCATTGACAGCCTGAAACCAAACACGAAAAGGTTTAGTAGATATCTTCTAAGAGATTTGCAGGTAAGGAATCGAGAAAAGAAGTTCAACAGCAATAATTACCTCTAATACTACAACCATCTCGTTTAAGACGAATCTATTTTCATCTCCTGATATCTTCTCACCCAAGGCTGAGAAAGCAGATGATAACCATGATAAAAGACCACAGTATTCAACTAAATAACGGGCCAGTTTATGCAATTTAACTGATTTCTTCACAACCTGCGAGCAATTAAATAAGGCCATTAGTTATTGCTTCTACTCCTTAAATTTACTTACGAGTGAGATTACGATTATTCTTAGCTAACCAATCAAACAGGCATGTTGAGCTTCATGATCCTAAAGAAAGTAACTATGTATGCTTAAAACAAGCATCAAACCTTGGACCGGAAACACACTCGGAGAGAAACATGAAACGAGCAAGCTGACCAATGGATGTCAACTGTTGTCCCAAGAATTCAGGGAAAAAAAAACTGTAGGTGACCTTTTTATTAAGCCTTTATTCCTAATATCAGGGACCAATGTATGAACTACATACTTCATATCAGGGACCAATGTATTTAAGTAAATGAATCAATACTAACATAGATGTAAATGAATGGATTAAGGAGTATTATGACTTATCAAATGACTAACAGCATATATGGTTTCAAAGCTTGGCTTACCTTTCTCAAGGTCTTAGTCGGGGTTCAAGTCTTGGGGGCAGTTCTATATATGTACAAATATAAATACATACATTGCCAAGCAAAATGAAAAGAAATATGGTTTGCAAGAACCAAAAACAAATTGAAAGATGAATTCAAGTGATGTAGGGAAGAAACTGTAGGTGACCATGAAAAAAAAACACTACAACAACTGGGTCACTTTCCCAATAAATTGGGATAGGCACCATGGAGAAAAAACGCTCTGGAAATAAATCTTAGTATGATTAAACTGATAGTGCAAAACTGGACAATTCTGGTTTCTAAAATTTCTCGAATGTTGATTTACTTCAGTGCACCAATAAAAAAAGTAAATAACAAAAAAGAAATAATGTTAACATTCTTCTAGAACCGTTTGCTAGTAATTAATTTGGGGTAGTACAAATCTCATTTAGCAAAAGAAAAGCAATTTAACTATACACTGTATATAGAACAAACTTTAAGCAATTTAACTATGAACTTACTAAATACCTGAAGAATAAGTTCCTTTGACTCATTGTCTGACAGAGGAGAAACATAAAAACTCAGCAGAATCTCAACAATGTTGTTTCTGATGTATATTTGAGCATCATCATCTAAGTTCAGCCCCACATATAACAGGCGAAGTACCCATAACCTTTCTGCTTTGAAATTAACAGAATTACTGGAGAAGAAGTTGTTAAAAAATGGGACACTCTGCAAACAGAACCAAACCAATAACACGGGAGTCAATTGTTGAGCAAATGGGAAGATTAAAAATGTTGAAATACAAGTATGGAGGGGACATAAAACATATACCTTTGTGTTCATCCTGGAAGAGTGCAACAAAAGCTTACTTAAGGTTGCATAGTGATCATTTGAAGGATCCAACAAAATGAAAGAGGTTTCTGCAGCAAAAAGAGCAACAATGGAAGGGATTCTCTGCCATGCCTCTTCGATACCATTTTGCACATATGTCAACAGAAGTCGAAGTTGCATTATGTCCTTCCTCTTTCGGCACTTCTGTTAAATATCCTTTGATTAAAATTCAACAAAAATACAATCATGTAAAATAATATTACCCTTTGACACATGTTTAGCTTCTTAATTGTCGATAAAAAAAAGTAGATGAAATTCCACAAAAAATTAAATAGACTAGGATACATAAATTGCTATGATGGGAGGGAGCATTATATTACCTCCAAAGCATTCTTAAATCTCCCAAGACATTCATAACTCAATTTTCTTATCTCGTCATCGGGTGAAGACAAGCTAATGAATGCAACTGCAAGCAGGCCAAGGCTAGCAAACTCAACTGGTTCGATATAACCAACTGAGAGACAATGAATCGAAAACCGCAATATAAAAACAGGGTCATATCTTTGCAAATTTCCAACATCATGAAGATGCATCTGCAAACAATTCAATGAAATCAGAGACAATATCCAAAAACAACTTAATTTATTACAGACTAGATGTGATGATCAAAAAATACCTCGAGAATATTCTCTCTGTTATCCAACTTAAGCTTGTTAGAGGATGGTTGCACACCACTAGTGGTTCTATCATATGGAAAATACATAACTGTTGATGCACATATTTTGGGGTCTACAGGAAGGTTCTCTCTAAATTGACTCTTTCGCCGTTCTTCAATTGATTCATTATCGATCCCGTCATTAGAAGAAAGATCTTGCTCCAGATCCCTAACTTTTCTGATTTTTAGAGCAGCACTTCCCCACAGGTAATCCATTTCAGCAAGCTTTTTGGACTCTGACCCGTCAACAGACTCAATCTCATGCATCAAATTGTATATCTCCAAGTCAATTTCCCCTAGTGTTCCACCATAAGAAGACAAAAGCAATGCGTGCAGTTCTCCAGAATTGATGCAAATATCTTCTTCAGAATCAAAAACAGACTGGGCCTTGAATTGAAATAGTATTCTGAGCAACTTGATAACTTCCAACTGCTTCTTGTATGGCTCAGTTTGTGTCTCACTATCTGTTGCATTTTCAACAGTACGAGAGATAATGAGTGATCTTAATATGCTGGACATAGGCCTCACAAATGCACCAATCTGAGAACAACCGGATGATTTTGAGAGAGAAATGATGGTAGGGGCGAACTGAGAGTGGGCGAGTAGCAGCTGAAGATAAGGAATGCGTGAAAAGTTCCCATCCGATATAGAAGTCAGAATTTTTTGGAGCATTTTCAAGGTCATAGGATCCTCAAACCGGTAAAGAAGAGAAAATCTCAACAGTTGTTCAAGAAAGGGAATAGCTTGCAATTCAATGAGATCATCACGCATATCCATTACTATTCCAAAAATACTTCTCAGAATGTAGGTTTCCAAATATTTGAACAATGACTCACCAGCACCATTATTTTCCTTTACAGAACCATCAGGGATAGAAGGAAATTTCTTCACCATGCTATGCCAAGTACATACCAAAAGATTCAGAAAAGACATTCTTGCAGACACCTCCTCATTAGATCCCTTCCCAATAGGAAGCTTCTTCAGCTTCCCATCTGGTTCACTTGACAGAGATTGAATCTGATTATCTTCTGGAAATAACAACATCCGACAAAGTAGTACCTTTGCAACAGCCCTAATGATAAGGTTACATGACTGACTAAGGGCATAAGAATCCACTTCACCTATATCACAGTCTAGAAGCCCGTCACATGCATCAGAACGGCGGGTAATGGAATTGAACAGATTTATTCTCTTTTTCATTTTCATCGAACCTCCACTGAAGTAGAAGTGATACTGCAGCATATGAATCGATTTCCCAAGAAGACTATCATTGACAAGATTCAGAAATTCCGTACCAGATTGTGGCAGTATTTTTCCATCCTCCTGAAATCTCTCTTCAGACACAAAGCTCTTCCAGTGAGCAAAACCTTTTAAGAGAATGCCTGAATAAAAAGAATGTATTTCTCTACAATGCTCGTGATCCTGTTTGCCATATTTCATGAATACTGAGTTCATATACGACAGAGCCACAGGCAGAAGCATCATGAAGTCCTCATCTGAAGAAGATTTGCTCATATTACTTACTACTAACTGCCCGGAGACTGATAAATGCAACGAGCTCGTCTCATTGAGATAATAAAGTAATTTGGCCTTCGTCATGCTGGTCTTCTGAATGCAATGAGAAACTATGTCTAAAGGACTGCTCGTTATAACCCTTAACATTGACAAAGTTAAGGGATGAAGATTTTGGTGCTCTAAACATTTCTGTCTGTACACAGCATTGACAGCTTCCAGCAAACATGCATATGCAGAATCTACTTCCAAAGAAGTGGCAAACTTAAAGACCTCTACATAAATATCCTCAATAATGTTACATTCAAAAAAATTCTCATCCACTCCCCAAAACATATCATAAGGTACTCTTTCTGTAACTTGCTGCTCCATATAGCCAGATAGAACCCTGAAAGCACCACCCGCAATAGAAAATCCAACAGATAGGGCTGAGAGCTTGCATGACCCCGTACTTGCCAAGTCATTCTCGTTAACTTCACGAATCATCCAATTCACTAATTTGAGAAGCTCGAATGGGGATATAAAATGCAGCAAATTGTGAATAGCATAAAATATTGGGAGAATAGCCATCAAATCTTTAGCTTCACTACACACAATGAATCTCTCCCTAAGTTTTGCAAAAATCCTTTGTACAAGACCATTAAGAGGTTTCACTAATTGTGTATTACCAACATCTTCAGCACTGGGTTCATGATGTTGACAGCTCCGTGAAGAAAACAAGTAGCCAGAAGCCGTCTTCAACATGTCCAAGATATGGTGATCTAGTTTATGAATTATCTGCCCAGATAAATTAAGCAAAGTCTCCACATTATCATCTAAAGTTCCTTCTCCTAATTCCTGATCATAGTCCAAAGGGGATATCAACGACTCTATCACCACAGGATGACAGAATATAGTTTCAGCCACTGCATGAACATCTTGCACTGACATGAGGACCTCAGAATTTGACACACCATCAATGTTAGGTTTCGAACCCAACAGTTGAGCCAACATATGATCTACAAGAGTAAAGCAAATGGCAGAAAGTTGTTCGAATTCAAATGTAGATTCTTGTATACAGTATGATCGTATCTGATGGATCCAAAATAGCACAAGCCGTAGATAGGAGATGAGACAATCAGTTCTACACTCAGACAGTTTAGCCACAAGTAACTCCTGAATATGTGAGGGATCCAATGAATAAAGACTAGTAATACCTATGATTGCAGGGAATAGCACATGGAAAGGTGTCTGCTTCAGGAAAAAGCTAAATGCCTGAACAGTTTCACTTGCATCAAAATTTCTGTTACATTTCACTTCTTCGGCATGTAAATAATGAGGAGCCCCACAAGTATCATTTTTTTTGCCATCAGAATGAATCATAGATACAGTCATTTCAAGAGCAGGGGAAAAAAACTTGGGCCACAATTTAGATACACCAGCAAGATGACTTTGTTCAAGAGAGAACATTGACGCTAAGATTGAGATAGGAACTCCAAGAAGGTTCTGTGAAATCCTCATAACTGATGGGAAATTTTTAACTATCGCTTCAGGTGTTGTACAAATGACTGAGGAAGAGAAAGCTTTAGTTATTCCAGCCATTTCACAACCATCATTCTCCACCAATCTTTCCACTTCACTAAGCATATCAGCAAAAGAACTATCAGCAACCCCAGCTTTCACATCACTAAATGAAATACAAGTTTGTTGATGAAATATCCTCTGGGAAAAGCGCAATAAATTCTTCAAAGGCCTCCACTCACATGGTAAATCCTCAGAACCAAGGAGTTTCTCAGACATCAAAATCGATTCAATCAGAGCAGACAATAACCCCGCATCCACCTACAAAATTCAAAGCTTTCAGTACAGTGTTTAGAAATGGGAGCAACTCTATGCAATAACCCAAAATACATACCTGTATTTGTAAAATATATTTTAATGTATTGCATACATATGAAGATATCAATGTCTTCTGACAAACAGTAAAGACTCCAGATTCAGAGCTAAGCAACTTTAGACAATTCTGCAGAACACGGATGATGAGAGGACTAAAATCTGGCGAGGCATCTGCCAATAAAGCAAAAAAAATTCCATTAGGCTACAAAATAACCATCATAATTAGTTATAATACTTGTCCGTAAGGACAAGATGAACTTAGTTATATCAGTGAATTCCCTTATTCAAAAACCATTGCTTGATGATAATGGGAATGAAACCTTAGCAATCATCAGCAAAGATAACACAGAAGATCCTATTTAGTCAATGAATTCATTGACCATTAGATATTTGCTTAGGTTGAAAAAATACAAGTAGATCTAAATAGATAAAAATGTTAATACCATGCAGCAATTTCTGATATTTGAAAACTTATGTACCCCACATCCATATTGAACGGCTCAGATAGATCAAAAGGCTGTGATACATAATATGTACAAATGCGAGGCATGCAGATAAATTAAATAACAGAAATTGAACTATCAATTACCTTTCACCCCTTTCAAGCGGTATGAATAACATCTGACGACATCCCAATGTTTGAATAAATTATTCCCAACCGATGAAACAGCATCACATAAGAATGGGATGAGAACTGAAGTCAAGCTCTGCAACACTTCCACAGCTTGGTCCTCAAGCAAAGACGTATCGATACCATAACCAGGTAAAAATATGAACCATGCACTGATCTCATGAAGGTTTCTGTCAAATGCACCTGTGCTTAGCATAGACGCGCATGCCAGATTATAAGCTTGATGGCGTATGTCATTGACTGGTGAAAGAATTAACAAATTAATAAATGGCTGCAGATGCTTGTACATCAAAGGAGGGATTTTAATAGGAATCCCACTTCTAGGAGACCATCTAATGTACTCAGCTATCAAAGACAACAGAGAGTGTTGCAAAGTAAGTGGTAGTGCTAAAGCTTTGCTGAGGAGATTTGTAAAAAAATCAAACGATCCCTCCAACACAGTAGGCATAGTCCTCTGCACAAAAAGAAACCAAAGCCTGTGACATTTTTAACTGAAACTAAATTCAAACAAAATCATGTATTCCATCAAGTTGGTACATTTACCATTTCTAGTTTTAATAATACAGAATTAACAAAGGTTATCCATAATGTATTGAAGGACATTAGTTATTGAAAGGAAGTGACTTACAAGATAAATTTGGAGAGCATCAAGCAACTTAGAGTGGAAGTATATCTCTGCGTCTTCTAGAGTAGAAAATGACTCCGAAGATAGGTCTAAACCCCAAATCTCCACAATTGCACTCGTAATTTCCTTCCCACTATCCAACTCCTCAGTTCTATGTATGTCAACAGCTTCATTGGGGTTTCCAGATAAAACCATGTCTTGGGTAGAACTTATTCCACCTATAATTATATCAGTATCCTCATCATTAACATCTGTTTTCAATTTCTTCGAACTTCTGCTGCTATGTGAAGGAAAATGTTCAGACTCTGCTGTTCTTTTCATTGGCAACTCTTGACTTTTGGATTGACTACTTAAACAAGAAAGAAGAGTCAATAAGACTTGAGGATCAGAGAGGAAAGTTCGGACTTCATTTAGAACCTCCTGCTTAAGAGATGTCCAACTTTGCATTGTTTGATGGTTGGAATATGAGTTATTGTTTAAAGCATTGACAAAAGCATCCAACAACTTTAGTGCCTCCAAAAGAAGCCGTAAAGTCCCGTTCTTTACAACCAAATCAGAGTGAAGCAACCCCTTATTGCTCACAGATCGACCAAAGGGGCAAGGGCATATACACTTCATAATATTCTGCACGTCCACGGAATCAAATGAAGGCGGATAAGGATTATGAGAAATAAGGAAATCAAATGACATCCCAGTGCCCACTGTCGACACAAAACTTGCAGCCAGAGAAACAGCAGCAAACCTGCAAGTACTTCAGTCAGTACGCAAACATAAAAGAATAAAAGAAATGATAAATAAAAACGAAATCTCATTGTACATGTGATGTCAGACGGGAATCTGACCAGGATGGTGATGAATGGTCTTCAAGGTTGTAAGGGAACTCTTCCATGTAAGCTGAACCAAAAGCAGGCCTCCCCTTAACTAGAGTCAAAAGAAGATCTCTATGGTAACTAATATCTGTTGCTTTCAGTTTCTTCATGAGGTCCAAAAGTCGCTTCAGATTACCCCTTAGATGTCTCTTTGAATCCGGCATCAACCCATTGGAAGGATCAGTACAGACCATCAGTAGAACATTATATGCCAGTTCTGCAGCAGGCCCACCATTCTCCCTCCCAGATATGCTGACCAGCTGTTCCAAAGTAACACTACCAAAGAGAACACTCCGAAGACCAGGGGGAACCAATGACTCCTCAACCAAAATCCTATCGCGTAATGTTGACAAAACATAAATAACAGTCTCATCATCGTCATTCCCAATCCCCCTAAAGACACCAGAATACATTTCTTTTTGCTGTAGGACCCACCTCAACAATCCAGGCTTCCCAACCTCCAAAAATGACATTGCAAACCCCACAAATGACTTCCTTGTTGAGTCCTTCAACTTCTTCTCTGTTTTCTTCCGTTTGTACTCGGCAAGCTTGAAAAATGCTGGCAGCTTGAAATCAAAGTTTTTAGCAACCTCGGCAGCCAAACCAGAACCGCGCCTAACAATTGAAGCCAACAGCATAAGCGCTGCTTTCTGTCTCTTTGGCTCTTTACTAACCAGTTCCTTATTAATATCTCCCAATTTTTCTTCAATAAGCACCCGAGCAAACTTGTCAAGAACCCTACTAATAGTGACCCTCCCCGTATCATCTTGTATGTATTTTCCATCCGGGTGACTCAGAATAGCAGATATCAATGATACAACATAATACAACCCCGGTTTCCCATGACGAACCTTCCACGCCTCCAGAAGCTCCGAGCAGTTAGCTGACGTCTGTACATACAGTTGGAGCAATTCTCCCCCATTGTCTCCTTTTAGTATCCTGATAAACTCCTTGGTAGCATAGGAGCACAACTTAATTTCTATTGAAATAACATTGTGCAGCAGTTCTCTAAGTTTGGCTTCATGGCTTGATGTTGGAACCACTACTCCTGGAATAATTTCCCTCTCGACCTCGCTCTCATCACTATCAGCCATAACTGATGCAAATAAATCACAAACACACAAAATTCAGAAGTGGGATTTTATGTTTTAGAAGCTAAAAACTCAAAAAAATGTAAACTTTCCAAGAACCAACTTCATTCTAACATCACTAGCACCCATATCTGATGCAAATTACACCATAACCATCGCCAAAATAAGCTTCTTAACCTCTCAATAATGGGCATTATTCTCTGAACGACAAAAATATCATCTTTACCGGAAAAACAGAAGGAAAAAAAAAACAGCAGATTTCACGGCTTTGAATTTACACTAATCTGCGGAGCAGTACGAACCTGCAACGTAGCGGGTAGGCTGAGCGCTGGGTCGGAGACGGGAACTCTGCATTTATGTGTCTGTGCTTTCAGAACAGAGAAAGGTGAAAGAAGTGTGGTATGTGTTTTGGGGTTTAGGGTTTATGCGTTAATATTTGGAGCTAAATTCGTCCTCCATTTTTAGATTATTTATTTTATCGCTAAAAAGAGTGCTGATTTTATTTTTCTTAATATATCATTTCATAAATCGTCAAAATCCTATACTTGTTGTCGACGTGAAATTGTAAAATAAAAAAGTACATATATATATTTTTAGCGTAAATAGCAGTACTTTTATTGAAGTAAAGTCGAATGACCGTAAAGGTAAAACAACGTGGAATGTAATGGAAATAAACGTAAAGGATAAGATAATATTCCGATGACGGTCGGTACACTGATTTTATAACAGCATATCTGGTGTAATCAGGGACTAAAGTAGGGGGTGGTTCCCTATTCTCTCTATGATCGGCGCATGAGGTCCAGAATGCTTTTCCCGCCATGACTTGAACATGCATGTGGTGTCTCGACAGTCGTCCAGGAAGTTTAACAAGGAAAGGAGGAGGCTGGGGGATAGGTGGTTTCCGTTCAATGTGGGTCGGGGTGTGGCTTCTCTGAGACACCCCGTAGTGTCCTAACAATCTCATGGAGACCGGCGAGATTGCTTGGCAGACCTCGCATATGCTCCCTTGAGGCCAGGGTCCCTTTATAAGGTAGGGTTTCTAGTTCCCCCAAAAGTTGGGTTCCCAGGATTTCCTGCAGAATGGGCGACCCCCCATCCATTGAGTCTCCTCTCTTGGCCCTGAACCGGTGTATCTCCTCCCTCAGGTTGTCGCTACCATCTTAGAAACAAAATGCTAATTTACCACAATAGGCCACTCAAAAA
>JAYMSV010001710.1:0-12298 GCA_036897745.1 Erodium moschatum | reverse complement strand
TTATGAGCGGCGCAGGAACTAGGGTTTCTAGAGAGAGGGGAGAGCCTTTCTCTCTAGAAACTTTTTTCGAGTTTGTGAAGGGGTGTAAAAAAATGAAGAGGTCGGTGGAAAATTCGAATATTGTCCAAATCATGAAAACACAAAGTCAAGGAAGAGTAGAGGAAAAATGCAACAAAAAGAACCCAGTGAACATGAGAGCACATGACCCTCTACGTCATAAAGTACTACCGCCCGGTCCGGGTACTAGAGGGAAAAGAGGGCGAGGAGACTGGTGATACTCGGTTTGACCCATCTGGTGGGTAGAACTGTTGAGAAAGACAAGAGTACTCATACTCGTTGAACATAGTCACTAGATGAAACATATATTATGCCCGGGAACTCAGGTGATTCAGTATATGTGTAGGAAAAGACTAAGGGAATACAGGTGATAGTCTCATCAAGCTCGGGTGGGAGGAGAAGGTTGATTAAGAGCATAATGGAAGTGATACATGTATCTTTACGTACAAGGCCTGCTTAGTGTGGATTGAAAAACCCAACACCAAGCTCAAGAACAACTTCTTCTTCCTTCAATCTTCTCCTTAAATTCAAATCTTGGCTCATCTTGCTTCCCAAGCTCTCTAATTAGCTAGTAGATGCTTTCAAGTGGTATGATCCTTCCTCAAACATTTTGGCGAGGCCTTTAAAAGATTCGCTCTCTAGAAATCTGAATATTTTATGGAGCTCTCTTTCTCACGAGCTCAAGTGTGGTTTTATATACTCTCAGCAATACAACTCCATTGTCTCTCTCCATGTTGTGTAGGTCACCATGGTGGTCCTAAAATTCCCACATAAAGGGCGTGGACCTGAGGTTGAAGGTCATAGTGGAAAGTCGTTGTCCTTCGTACTGAACTCCATACCCATGATGTGGAGTGAGGGTGAAGTGTGACGGTGGAATCTCTCTGTCGTTTGTGCCATGGACATAGAGATCCATGTCGTGGATGCACCTCCAGGGCGTGGACCTTGGTGCTCCACGATGTGAGGTGAGTGGCTCCCTAACCCCGAGCAGAAACCCTAGTGCACCTCGTCTCATATGCTGACATGTGTCCTCCATGTCGTGGACATTGGTGGTCCACGCGCGTGAAGTCTCTGGTTCTGCTGGCCTTGACTCTTTTCAGCTACTTTCTTCGGCCTTGTTGACTTGCCTCGGATATTGAGGTTGTTTTCCCTCGTTTCTTGCCCAAGGAATTCTACCACGAACATCCTGCCATGTTGATGCGCAGGAAAAAGGAAAATAAAATAAAGTGTGTAATCTTTACTAAATGAGGGAAAAACAAATGAAAATGTGGAAAATAAGCATCTAATAGCACCTACAGATGAGAATTCATCAGACTCCCACACTTAAACCTGTCTCTTCCCGAGAAAGTAAGACACACGCGAGCCAACGGCTCGTAGAAAACAAAACTACTATAACTGAAATGTATATATAAGTAAATATATAAACGACTATATCAAATAATTGCCAAGGTAAACCCCGCGATACTAGCTCTGTAGGCGGATCTTGGCGGCTCCAGGTTATTGAAAGTAGGAAATGCATATGCTGACTTAACTAGACGCAAAGTTTCTATGCAAATGTACAAGCAAATAAAAGACCGAAATACCTAGATTCAAAGAAAATTGTGCCTTTTTATTCGTGTTCTTGGAACATAGCTAGAGTTTAGTAAGGATACTAGGATTTAATCTTTTAAACTTCTTTCCTCAAACCCATTAATGCATGTTGGGGAATAGGTGTACACTAGTAATTTATCACTAATGCATAAAGATGGAGTAAAGTGAACGCATGCGATTAATTGGATAGATCTCAATCTCATTGCCATCTATCTACCATTTTCTACTTATGTTGCACGGATAGAAAATGTGATCAGAAGCATCCAGAAAGATCCCTTATTCACTACGTGCTAAGGTGTTGCTATGCATCTTACTTCCCAATGGATACTAACCACTCGAACTAAATTAGTACTACAACTCATATTCACATAAGAGTTACCCGAGACAGAAATGCACCAAAAAGTTTAAAGCATTACCATTTCTTCATTAATAGCCAAAGAAATTAGCCATCTCCAAATCACATTCCCCTTAGGTATAACCTTAGTCAGAATTAGGCATCAAAGTGCCAAAAAGATTTGAGCCCTAGCCGAGACACCATAAAATAAGTGTGCGACTGCCCCTTGCTTAAAAAAATATTTTCTTGCTCTTTAAGGCACCTATTAAATCACGATTCATTTAATATATCGATCTTGGATATGTAACAAGACCACATAATACAATCCTATATCACTCCAACCATACATTTCAACCGGTCTTTCCAAAAACTAATCTTTAATGGTTAATAATCCAATCCAAACAAATCATATGCTATTTTATCAATAAATCCGATATAGCACATAAAGTAAAGACGCATAATAAAAACATGCTTTTAACCTAAATACATCACTCAAATAAAATTTGGCAATTATTTGAGCTAAATACAAACTTTCATGATCATAAATCTTTTTCTTGCCCCCTCTCCCACGTTTAAGGGGTACTAAGTAGGGTACAAAAGTAGATAGACTGAAAATGATGACAAGGTGCATAAGATAAACACAATCCATTAGCAGCATATTACTAGAGAAATTCCAACAAATAGATACAAATGATAGCAATCATGTGAAATAACACTGTGCATGGCAAATCATGTCGCTCATCACAATCATCAAACGAGGAATGAGTGTACTGCCTCCTTTTGCTAAAAATTTCTCAAGCAACAATCTACTTTTCTAGGAGATAGAAAATATAGCTTTTTTGGCAGTTTGGCCAATACGATGTAGGTGGACGAACTCTAACTACTAGTTTGCCAAAATAATGTTTCTAACACTAGCTTTCCTACATGCACCTGATTAGTCAGAACCAATCTTAAGAAAGTATTGTGTTCAAAAATTACAAATATTCTAAAAATTTAATAACAACCTCAAAATATAATAAACAAACTATATAAAATAGAAAAGACAAAAAGTAAAAGAAAAGGAAAGAAAAACCGGGTGCCTCCCATTAGTGCATTGTTTAACATCCTTCAGCTTCGTGGATTGTGGCTCTACGACCGTATAGAACAAATCAAAACATCACCTCATGTCATCCTTGGGGTGATCTGTTGATCAATGAACTGAAACTACGATAACTCTGCTTTCTCTCACTTGTACTGGTGATGCTGAGAACGACCACTGCCTCCTAACTACCCATCTCAGGTTGGATGGGTCTCTAACATATGTTGCATGATCACTCCAACTACATTCCTATATTTCTCGAACGAGTCTCTCACAAAGATCATCCCAACTATTGTCAACCTGAACTTCCTATGAAGGTTTGGGATAGCTTGACTTCATACCCAACTGAAGGATCTGAGTGTCGATACTAATAAGGAAGAATCTCTTAATGAAGGCACAACTCAACTTAGACCATTTCTCCTTGGTATCCTTAGGAAGACTCTCAAAGAAAATCCTGACAACTTTGTTTAGTGTATTGGAAATGCGTAAGCACAAAGGTGATCTAGCTCCTCCGTCTCCATAGGAGGAACTTCTCCTTGCACTACCAATGAAACCTCTCAATTATGCTCTCTTGGGTCCTCAACACAAGCTTCTTGTAATTGGTCAATGTTTGAGACTCTCTCAACCACAACATTATGTCCGAACAATATATAAGGGGGAGCGAACTTGAATGCTTTATGTAGTCGTAAATGAACCACATATTTGGAGGATGAGGTTGGAATGAACTTCTTCCTTTTGAGACGGAAAATGAGAGGGGTTCTAGATCTTAATAATGGAGCTTACTTCAGTTTTCTTGTGCTCTACATCATAATCAACCGGAGTACCATGTGAATGATACTCGAGATAGTCATCACCGTTATTAGGTGCCTGATGCAAAGAGATATCGAGGTAGTCGTCGTTGAAGTCCACCTCACACCTCAAATAGGTTTTTCCCGACCCCGACGAAGATACATCCAGGTGAACCTTGGCGGTGATATAGGTACCAAGAACCTCTTGGAACGTTTCCATATTTTCGAAGTAGCTCACGCTTCACTCCAAACAATGATCTAGGTAGGCGTTGAACTTGCCTCATGTGTAGTTTATTGATCCGTCAGACGACGGCTTGATCTTGACAATGAAATTAGAGCAATCTATAACTGGTCCATTGGATAGCCACTTGATTGTGGCACTTTTTTGGATGAGTCTTTAACAACCCTTTTCTGTTTTTACAGATTGAACAATCTCGTTGCAGGTCTTCTTATTGGTTGCACTAGATTACCTCTATTCAATGAAGTCCAAGAGCAAAACCATCATCCTTAAAATAACAATACATGAATAACATAATACAAGAAGATCAATGAATAAGAAAGAATGAATCAATTACCGGTTAGCTATCTAAAGAATAAACGAATAATTAATTACATATATACGATAACTTCAAAAATAACAACAAATAAAATAAATGGAAAAGAATAAACAAAAAGGTCTTAAGAAAGAAAATAACCATGGCTTCCCCGGCAATGGTGCAATCTTGTTGATGTGTTCTGATGACCTACCAATTACAGAGACTAATTAAACGATTAACCCCTAACAACAGCGCCATCTTTTCGAGGTCGTTGTTGGAACAAATTCTCAACAACAAAGTCTATGTCAAGCGTGTCTTAGAGGTATCACCTTAGTGGGTCAAGTTCATATTCTATAAAAGTACAACAAAGGTGAATGAATCAAGCCCTATGATTTATACAAGCATGGGATGTGATGAGACGAAGTACTCTGGTCAAGTACTCCCTCGTAGGCGGGTCCCAAGTGGAATACCGACATATAGGTCATTATCTCACACCATTTGGTAGATTAAATCTAAAGATGCACAACATGACTCCATATTCAACCGCAGATACGTCTATTCAACAAGCAGTATAGTTCAACAGTACAAGTATGATTTCATCCCACGAGAAGTAATGAATATCCCGCTCTAAAGAAACTCCAAATTAAAGTTTTCACTACCCTATTTTAGCTTTTATTTACACTTTAAACTCACTTAAGCTTCTGAACTATGAAAACGGGGTTTGTAGGATCCATGATCCTAAAGTTTTTATGAGGAGAATGTAAGAGAGAAACAACCCATAAACACGTAAGGACAAGAATGCCATGTATGTATAGTTAATCATACATATAAATACAAGCAATTTGTTAAAGTGGTGCGGTGTGATTATAAACTCTCATGATGGCCTAGCAAGGCGACTCAAGTTAGAAAGGTAAATCTAGAAATAAGTTTGTGCTAAACATTTAAGGTAATTCCTAACAGTAGTATTGACCAACTACTAGCAGACTGACAAATTCCAACCTTAAAGGAAAGCTCGACACTCAAGGTCACTCTAAGAACCTTACAGTTTTCTACCTAACGGATGATATGCTACCCCATATTACCAAGAGAGCGAAAGTAGAGGATTTGGTTATAAGAAAGGATATGCGGGATCTGGGTCCGGTGCACTGCACTCATACACTTACATAAGGGGTAGGATTATGGGACTACCAAATTACGTCCAATACTCTCTTCCTAAATATCGGTGTCGACCATAGATCTCTGATAATCGCCTACCCGGTGGTAAAGGAAATTGGTTATCTCCCGGATACCAAATAACCACATTCAATCTCCAAGTTGCTATTACAACGTATTCCAGCTATGAATTTTGGTATGCAGTGTCACCCCAAACTACACCTCGCCTTCATATAGTTACTACTCCAGGTAGACTATTAATCAATAATCACAATTTCGATCGACAAGTCGGTTATATCATATCGATAACATCAAACCTGTGTCTAGGGTCAATTGATCGATGAATCGTGCAATTCATCTCCCACTTTACCTAAGAGGTCATGTACCTACTAATCCATTAAGATTTCCCTTCTAACAATTCAATTAATTAGCCAATTAACTAATTAACCTAATCATCTAGGTAGGTCCAGGGCTCAACCAAGTCAACCGAGAAATTGACTTCATAAAAACTTAATTAATGCCATTTTTTATAAGCTAAAAATTTATTAATTTAAAGACCTTTTTCAAGGAGAAAAGGCCGAAAGGTCGAAGACCAAACCACGCTAACAAAAGAGCTCCATTAAAGGGAGCTAAAAGGCAAAGCCTTGACAAATGAACAACGAGACAACTAACGTCTAATGTCCACGGGTTTCTTGTAAGCCTCGCGAGAATATTTCCACAAATCTTATACATGAGGCACGAATTTGATGCACACTCTCGACTTAGAGAGCGAGTTTTCGACCTAGTAACAAAAATATAGGTAATAGGTAATTTAGAGCGATGGCTCTGGTGAGGTGAAGGTTTGAGAAGGATGTCCTTCCACGGACTACCCTCCTTCTTCTCTGATCCCGGCTGAAAGGTCGGAACCTCCTAAACAACCCCGCCAGCCTGGACTTCAACAGGGCCCTAAAACTCCAGGCACACGCCTCTGCAGACACAACAAGGGCAGCCAAACCATCCGAGATTGCGATAACGAGATTGTCTGTTACTTGTTCGTCAAGTAACCCATGGGCTTCAACATCACTAACACAGCCCATCATCTCTATCTTTGCCCATGAAACATTTTGGGCTTCCTCTTGGCCTAAAATAGAGTATGCTGCTAACAAATTCACTGGAACGCAAGCCACAACAGATTCAAATGTCTGGATATTATCGACGTTCAAAAATTGAACGCCTAGAGAATCGGGGACGCAAGCCTCAATATTTGGAGAGGACTCTGCAAGCTCCGCTCAAACCGGACCTGGTGAAAGTTCCAGAGAACAATCGACCACCGAGACGAAGCTCTGATCAACCAGCATCGCAATATTCACCACACAAGTAAGAGGCATGACGTTCCAGATAGCAGTGAGCTCGTCCTATTCGCCGTCCTCTTCGGAATCTTCTTTCTCGGGACCTTCTTCTACATAACAAACAGGTTAAACTCTGAAAACAAAGCCTTGAGCCGTGCTCTGTTTTTGGACACCTCTCCCCTGAACAAAGACCCGAGCTTCAGGTGGGTGTGCAAACGTCACAAATAGCACAAAACCATCAAACACTTCAATGTCCTTCCAAGCTGAATCGTGTAAAAGGAATTCGACAAAACCAAAAGATCAACCTTTTCGATTCTGTCGTTTGAGAACAATGGCGGCACGAGTTCACCAAAAACCCAAAAATTATTCCTAATCCATTCATCATAAGAGTAATAAGGTAAATTGTAGACAAAAACCTTAAAAGTCGATGTCCCTATTTTGCCGATCGTCGTCACAGAGACTGTTTGGGGGGACGAAGAAACTCCGTACACACCAGAGTCAAGTGGGATCGTCCCTGGTAAACCTGTACCGCCACAGGCTCTCTTGCGATCTGCAAGCGAAGGAGGACTTGGGTGAACCCGTGCAGACTTAAAGTCCCCTATACGACCTCCACCAGACCCAACTCTGATACTTGGCTTTTCGGTCTCCAACGCACACTGAATCTGAGGCTTTGCAACATCCTTTTGGCCCGAGACTGCACCAACTCCAACCTCAACGAACAGAGTTTCCTCGTCGGCATAGCACACCGGCAAGGTACCTCCGGCGGTCGAACAATACCACCGGTAAAATTCAGCGTTGAGAGAGAGCATCCCAAACAAAAATCACTTTCCCCTGATAGTTGTTGATTTTTTAATTCATGCCATTAATTTATTAATCAAGCTATTAATTTCTAAACCACAATAATCAATGATCCAATCTCAACCCACACAAATAATGATTTTGACATATAATAAATTAGTATGAAATCAAGGTAGAATCTTTGAATCATCACTAGACAACCACATAGAACACAAATTAAACTCATATTATACATAGATCCATGAATTTGTGCATCCATAGCCATAATATTTAGCCCCAAAGCTATGGAGCGACAAAATCTCAACAAAACCAAGTACAAATTACAAGAATTATGAAGTAGAAGAGAAAATTAGGAGTATTATAATGAGGATTGAACAATCCAACACCAAGCTCAAGAATGCCTTCTTTTTCCTTCAATCTTCAAATCTTAGCTCTTCTTACTTCCCAAGCTATCTAATTAGCTAGTAGATGATCTCCTAGTAGTAGGATCCTCCATAAAACCTTTGGACTAGGTCACCAAGATATTCTCTCTCTAGAAATATGAATACTTGGTGGAGCTCTCTTTCTCACAAGCTTACGTGTGGCTTTTATACTCTCGGCATTGCATCTTCACTATCTAGCTCCATGTTGTGTAGATCACGTTGGTGGAACTAAACTTCCTGCTTACACGGCATGGACCCGCGGTGGAAGGTCACGGTGAAAACTCTTTGTCCTTTGTATTGAACTCCACCTCCATGACGTGGAGTGAGGGTGAAGTGCGATAATAGAATCTCTCTGTCGTTTATACCATGGGCGTAGAGCTCCACGGCGTGGGCGTTGGTGCTCCACGGTGTGAGGTGAGTAGCCATGTGTCATGTGCTGCCACATGTCCTCCACGCATGGACATTGGTGGTCCGCTGCGTAGTTGGCCCTGACTCTTTTCAGCTGCTTTCCTCGGCCTTGTTGACTTGGCTCGGATCTTGAGGTCATTTTCCCACGTTTCCCATCAATGGACTACCACGAACACCATGCCACAGAGATGCACATGAAAAATAAGATCAAAGAGGGAAAGGGAAAATAAAATTAAAGGATGTAATTTTTACTAAACAAGGGAAAAACATATGAAAATGTGGGAAAGGGAATCTACTAGCACCTACTGCTCAGACCTCATCAACCTTTACCTGTCTACTCTCATTTTTATCATAAAGATATCCATTTCATGGACTTCCTTTAAGATAGTGCATTATTTTGTGCACTACCTCAAGGTGACTTTCCATAAAATTATGCATATGTTAACTCACGTCTTTCTGCAAGTGCAATATCAGGGCATGTATGTGTAAGGTAAATTAACTTTTCAACAAGTTTTTTATACCTAGCTTTATTAACTGAAACATCCACTTATTTGAACTTATGATTTGGATCAATATGTGTCGAAGTAGGTTTGCACCCAGCGAGCCTTGCCTCGGTTAGCAGATCCAACACATATTTCCATTCCGATATTGTTGAGCTAAGAATTGTTTTAGCTTGTATAGTTCATCTTTTTCATATTTTGTTATAATTATATCATCAACATAGGCAATCAATATAGTTATTTTACCTCATGAACTGTTTCTTAAAAAACATAGTATGATCATAATGATATTGCTTATAGTGCTGACTTTTCATAGCTTTTGAGAACCTTCCAAACCAGGATCTTGAAGATTGTTTGAGGCCGTATAGTGCCTTGTTTAGAAGCCATATTTTCCCTTCCACATTTTGGTCGAACTTAGGTGGGATTTTCATGAATAATTATTCCTTTAATTCTCAAGTTAGATATGCATTTTTACATCAAATTGACCAATGGCCAATCAAGGTTTACTGCCAAAGATAGTAACACTTTCACATTGTTAAGTCCTACAATAGGGGAAAACGTCTCTTCGTAGCATAAGCCATATGTCTGAGTGAAACATCTTGCAACCAACCTAGTTTTATATTTCTCCTCTTGTCCATCAACATTGTCATTTATAGTGAATATCCATTCACAGCTCATTGTATATTTCCCATGAGGTAGGTTAGTTATCGTCCAAGTTTCCTTTTTTATTTATTTAGAGCCCTCACTTATTCTAATAAGACTTATTCCCTAAACTTAGAAAATGCTTAGAGCTTCATGTATAGAACCAGTGACCCCATCATCGGTTATCTTTGTGGAAAATACCTTAAAACTAGGTGATCGTTTGAGATACGAAACATAATTTGATACTGGATATAAGGGACGTTTAGTAAAACCATGGTTCCTTTTTTAAAAGCTATAGGCATATATAAATCATGATTTATAGGTAACGAAAATGTTTAGAAGATGGATTTGAAGATGGAAATGTGTTACCTAGATTACTGTTATGTTCAGATTGTGACAATATTGTGTTTGTCGGGGTTGTATACTCTACACTCATGTGCTCTCTTCATGAAACATGAAAATCAACATTTTGGTTCTCAATGGAAGTAGTATCGGCAAATTTTTTTCTTTGATCAACAAACTAACAGACTCGACTTTCAAAACCTAAAAGAAGAGCCAGGGTAACCCTCATGAGTTCACCTCAATTACAACTTGGGTAAAAGCTCAAACAATAACACCTATAATAAATGGTTTAATAAATGGAAAGAAGCCAAACAGAAAAAGGCCTTCAGCCCAAATAACCAGACTACCTAATCAACCCAACAAACAAGAGGTCATAGGCCGAAACAACTCTGGGCCTGAAATAAAGCTCAAAGAAAAACCCTAGACTAGAGAGGAGAAGTCCCAAGACCACGTCCCATGAACCGGAAAATCGTCACGCTCCAAACTGTCACCGACAACGACCACAATCGTGAACGAGGAAGGAAACACCAAACAACCCGAAAACGATGGGAGAGAGAAAAGTTCTAGCAGATGCAGGTTCGGCGCCCAGAGAAACCCCACCGTGGCTCTCAGATGTCGGAGAAGACGACACGTCACCGGAGGCCAACACTTGAGAAACTGAAAACCACTAAGGGAGAGAAGAAAGCATCTTCAAGACCACCAAGATGAGATGGAGAAGGGGACCGAGCGCGGTGGATTGGAGGACGAAGTTGAGGTAGATCGAAACCCAAATGACAACCGGAGAAGAGCGATAGGAGGGACACAGAATATGGGAGAATGAAATAGACCACTGGTGACTATTATGGACAAGAGCCACGAAATCTGCCAACAATTGTGGCTGAAGAAAATGGAGGCAGCTGAATGACGTCTAGAGATTATGGTTTCAAGAGAGAAAAAAAGAGAGGAAAGAACGGTGTTATATCAATAAATTCATCAAATGAACTAAGATTACCAACACTAGATTATTATTCTCAATACTAGGTACACTCATTTCAGGTATAGGTAAAACTGATAATTCCCAAAACCAAACAAAACGGGAAACTTTGTAATTTATGTCTTTCTAAAAAAAGTTACTTTTCGAAAAATGTAACATCCATAAAAATAAAAGTTTTACCCAAACTAGGATCAAAACATTGAGAACCTTAATGTGTAGGATATAAACAAGAAAAATAGTGCACAAAATGATGCGTTCTATATTTAAAAAATGATGAACGATGAAGAACTGATCATTTACCAGGTATACAATGGACACTTTTTAACTAATATTTGTTTTTCTGAAGAATGTCCTACTATCATTGCTCAAATAGTATCACGAGACAGAATACAAACAAGGGCATCAGGAGGGGTAAATTCTGACCACGAAGGGACAGACAAAGAAATTGGAGACCTGGCTAACTAGTGTGATGCTGCATTCGCTGACCTCTTTACAAAAACGAGTTGAGCTTCCTCGATAACTGATAAAAGAGCCTTACAATCTTGCAACACTCCCCCCACCAGGAAGGTTATCACAATCCCATCAATATTAAGGTTTACCACTACCTGGGCATCCGAGCTGACCAGAATCCTGGAGATGTTACTCTCCTTCGCCCATGTGAGAGCTTGACGAATTACAATAGCTTCACTCATAACTGGCGATGAGACACCAGTAAACATGTCGTTCTGAGCCTCTACCACAGATCCATCTACATCTTTACATATAAAGGCCCAACCAGACCGATTGGCTTGTTGAAAGATGGCCTCGTCCGTGTGAATGGATAGCCAAGATGGCGGAGGAGGTGTCCAGGTCGTGGTTGTCCGTGCTATAATCGGCGCATGTGGTTTGGATTCGACATTTGCATTCTTCCAAGCTTGGAAATGAATCTTTCTGGCCACTGCCATAGATGCTGGCATTAGCTCTTCCTCATTCCAAAAAAAACCATTACATCTCTTCCATAAATTCCAGAGCCACATGAGTATTTCTGTCCTGAGTTCGTTGCTCGAAATCTAAAGGATCCCTCCCACCACACTTGAAAATCCATCCCGGGGAAGCACATAGAGGGTAGGCCCGAGAGCGCCCAACATTCCATGACAAACATGAAAATTGTGAATAATGGAGATATTTGAACAAACCTTGTGGTAAGATTGACTGCTACCTGGAGAGAATTGGAGATATTTGATCTCGTTGAGAATCAATCTCCCTTCATCTGTTGGATGGTATAGCGACCTTTGTCATCTTCTGCCCAAAACCAGTCTCCTCAGCACGCGATGGAGAGAGAGAGGGGTGGACAATATAAGGTCTTGGTCCCTA
>JAYMSV010001709.1:0-12298 GCA_036897745.1 Erodium moschatum | reverse complement strand
GATCGGATTAGCCGATCTCAAGGGTTTATTGGGGGTTTCTGGGGTTCGATTGAGCGCTGAGTCGTTGGTGTATCTGGGTTCGGATTCGGGGGAGGATGTGGTGTATTGGGCGATGGATGTATCGGGCGAGAGTGGGTTGGTTAGTGAATTGGGTAAAATGAAGTTGTGCTTTGTGGAGCTGAGAACGCTTATGGTGGCTACCGATTGGGCTGATCAGAAGGCGATGGGCGAGCTTGCTGTTGCAGGTCATGTAAGTGGTGTTTTGGCTCCTCCCATTTGTTTTGGTTTCAATAGTTTGTAGTTCTTAGGGGTTTCTCCGTGCACGCCCACCTTTCGTTTATTGCTAAATCTTACCTCAAGTAAACGTAAATTGTCATATAGTAACGTTGATCACAACTTATTGCATCTTCCATCGGCAAGTTTAATGACCATTTAGTGAAGTTTAACGGTCATTTAGTGAGTAACAATAATAGTTGATAATTTAGAGTTATGATTTGAGAATAAACGAAAAGATCTACGTTATAATTTGAGAATAAACGAAAGGTTTACGTTATGATTTGAGAATAAGCGAAAAGTTGAAGTTTCCATTTTAGGAAAGTTTTAGAGCACGTGATTGGAATTTCACAGCTTCAGTCACACTTAACAGATTTTGATACATTTTGACAATTAATTGGTACAGCCTGTTACTAAAGTTTGGGTTATGATTTGGTAATTGACCTTAATACAGTGCAAGGACATGACGTTCTTTCTTGTTTCAATCATGTTTGTAGTTCTTATGAAGTTAAACAATGTTTCTCTTATTTGCTATGCAGTTTTGTTCTTCTTTCTGATTCTGAATGTTGTTTAATGATTTTTCCTTTGGAATTCAAGGCCTCTGCCTATTCTTCTCTTTTATCATGTGGGTTGTGATTGATCTTTACTTCCGATATGACTCATGAAGAAGGATGTACATTTCTGGGTCTAGCACTTGTTGACATTGTTGCTTCAGCCTTGTATGGTTTATACTTTACATGCTTACAATTTGAGAGCTTTAGGAATGTTACTTCAAAAGGATAATAGTAAAGGATAATATTTACACCCCTAGATGACCTTTGAGTTTTTGGAACCATATCATAGTTTTTGGGTTATCAGGAACACACTGCCACCTTTTGTGTTCCTGATCAATAACCCACCTTTTCAGTGGGATTTTGATGAATAACGAAAGGTGACAGTGTGTTGCTGATAACGCCTCATCTATACGGTGTGTTTTTGAGAGTCGAACTTCGTTGAGGGTGTGTTAACGAAGTTACCCCTAGTATAAATTAAGTTCCCTAGTAGATATTGATTAATGAAGGCACAATCACCCTTCTCTATTGAGTCAAGTTATTGGAGTTTCACTTTTCTTGCATGTTGCTCCACACCGTTATTCAAGCTGTAATCTGCATTTTGTATCTGATGTCTTGTACTGAGGGTGGCGTATGAACATGTATCCTCTGGTTCGGTGCTTGACAGGGCAGAGCGCTGCTAGAATGGCATAATGTATCACATTTTTGTGGACATTGTGGAGAGAGAACAATCCCAAAGGAAGCTGGAAGAAGGCAGCAATGCTCAAATGAGTTATGCAAGAAGAGAATTTACCCTCGTGTTGACCCTGTAAGATAAAGATGCTTACCATCTGTCTGTTTCTACCGGTTTGTGAACGTAAATGTTACAGTAATCACTCTCCTTCACATCCAGGTTGTTATTATGTTAGTCATCGATAAAGAAAATGATCGTGCACTTTTCAGCAGACAGTCGAGATTTGTTCCTCGGATGTGGAGTTGCTTAGCTGGCTTTATTGAGGTGCCAACTTTAGTCATCATCTTCATTGCATTCTTTCTGAAACAAAGGCTTCATCGTCTTCATTTCATCATCTTCATGTTATTCTTGTTTGGGATAATTGCAAAAAAGTACCCTTAGGTATTCATTTTTTTGCAACTTTTAGCCCTTTGCTTTGATAGTTGCAAAAAAGTACCCTGAACTTGTCTTTTTGTTGCAATTTGTATGAAAATAACGAATTTACCCATACAATGTAGGTTTTAAAAATACTAAGTAAAAAACGATAACTCCAAATTTTCATCATTTGATTTTCTTCTTTATACCGTACAAAGAGTAGGAAATATGAAGGATATGAAAATTTGTTTTTTTGTTCTTTAATTATTTAAAAAAAATAAATTTTGAAAGGGTAAATTTGTCATTTTGAAACAAATTTCTACAGATTGCAACAAAAGACAAGTTCATGACACCTTTTTGCAGTTATCAAAGAAGAGGGCTACAAGTTGCATAAAAATGAATTCCTCAGGGTACTTTTTTGCGATTATCCTTTCTTGTTTCTTTGACCAATTCTGTTGGTTAGCCAGGAGAAAGCTTAGAAGAGGCTGTGAGGAGAGAAACACGGGAAGAGACTGGTATAGAAGTTGGGGAAGTCGTATATCATAGCTCTCAGCCATGGCCTGGTACGTACTTCACAACATTTGTAATGTAGTCAAGAGTTTATGAGTCACCTGATAAGGAGATAGTGATTTGATTTTGGTGATAATCTAAAATTGTTCACATGACCAAGGGCTGTATCTTTTATTCACATGCTTTAGACGATGAACTTAGTGCTTGAATATGCCAATTCTTGATATGGTCGATGAATCGGTATTGAGAAGCTCATATGCTGGTCTTGCTTTTCGTTTCTCTTTTCGTTAATGTTATCGTGATCGTATTTCTTCCCAGTTGGACCAAGCAGCATGCCTTGCCAGTTAATGATCGGGTTCTTCGCATATGCAAAGTCTTTTGAAATAAATTTGGACAAGGAAGAGCTGGAAGGTACTTAAACCCTTTAGCATTATTAAGTCAACTATCTTGAAGTTCTTTGTATTGTATGCATGGATGATGAAACACCTTTCTCAATCAACCGCCTTTAATTATAAGAAGTTTTGACAACCCCCTAGGTTGTTAGTCTCAATTTACCCCCAAATTTTGGGAACGGCGTGACGGAAATGATACTTTAGAAAATATAAAGGGATTGTCAAAAACTTTAGTCCAGAATGATGCCTATTTCATAAAACTATTTATGCTTTGTCCTATTCAACCAGTGTTATCTCCAAACCTTGTGCAGATGCCAAATGGCATAGTAGAGAGGATGTGAAGAAAGCATTGACATTTGCAGAATACTCCAAGGCACAGAAAACAGCAGCAGCCAGAGTGGAGCAGATATGCAAGGGAGTCGAGAAAGGTCAGAGTTTTGCTGCAGATTTCAACGTCGAAAGTGGAGAACTCGCCCCCTTGTTTGTCCCAGGGCCCTTTGCCATCGCTCATCACCTCATATCTTCCTGGGTTTATCGAGACAACCCCGATAATGCTGTGAAACAACTTAGCAGTTCATTATCGAATTTGTAGCACTTGTTCTTTTCATTCTGCGGAAAGGCCTAAAGTCTTTTGGTCATGTAACATGTTGTACATTATTTCCTCACCAAATTCGAAGCGTTGTATTACTTTTCTTTACATCCAAGATGGTCCCTCCAAGTTTTGGATCCTGGTATTCGCCTATTAGCTTGAGTTTTTAAATCGATTGAGTTTTAACACATCTCTTTAGTCTCTAGTCGTGTTATTAGCGGAGTTTAGTTTAGTGGATCGGGTTTTAAAGTACGTCTCTGGAATGAGTTTTAACATACCTCTCATGTTCCGTTAAAGTGGAGTTGTTCTAGTAGATCGGGTTTGGTGATCCCTTTGCAGATCTCTCATTCGGATGATTTTTCTCGTATGTCAAGGTACGGGAGAAATAGACGGTTCTTGGGTTTTTTCTTCTTCTATCAGTTTGAGGTTTTAAGTAGATCGGGTTTTAACATACGTCACTGTAACCGATTGGATTTTGGGTTGTCTTTCAATCTGACCATTTTCTGGTTAAGCGATCAATACGATTCATCAGGATTGGACCCTAAACCGAGAAAATCTCGTTGTAACCGATATGTTCGACTCACCAAAACCGGATCCTTAATCTTGTTTTCCAGTTTTGATACCAGTAAAAAAAAGAACCTTGACTCGATAATACTCATTTCTCCGGTTTCGGTTTTTTTTTTGTCCATTCCCAAGACAATCTATAATGGAGGCGATTGTGATCGATTCGACGTCGAAAGTGGAGAAAAAAAGAAATTTGCTGACATGTCCCAGCCGATTCTCTCTCGACAAGATGATAAGAGGCGGCAAGAGTTACGTATCTTCAGCTCCGGCCTTCTCCAACGATGGCAAGAGCCTTCTCGTCTGCACCACCAACACTGTCTCCGTCTTCAGCACCTCCACCGGCTTACAGGTCGCTTTCCCCGAACCACTAATTGTCTTCTCTATCCTTCAGCTCCCGCATTTTTGCTCACACTAGTCTCTCTCTTTGCTTTGCTTCCTTAGGTGTCTTCATTGGAGGGTCACATGGCTCTTGTGACGACCGTGATAGTTGTGCCCACGTCGAGCCCTAAGCTCTGCTATTGCTGGACCGCCTCCCTCGACGGAACCATTCGGTACTGGGATTTCGCCGTGCCGGAGTTGATCAAAACCGTTGATATTGGCTTGCCCATTTTCTCTATGGTGAGATATAACCGAAATGTATCTGATGTGTTCATTTTTGTTTTGGTTTAAAGAAAATTAGTAATCTTTACTCGGATTCCACCAAATGTGTTCAAGGATCGAAGTGTATTTTTTTGGCCCTAAATTATTGGAACTAACTTTCAATTTGCCACTGTAAGAATGCAGTAACTAAGAAAAATGATTTTTAGGTCTTGATGTTCGGATTACCCCAACAGAGTGTTAGTTCATGTAAATATGAGAGGTTCACTCTTGCTAGTAATTACTGTAGCCCCCCAAAAGCTCATCCGACCATAAGTAATGACACTTGTGGACAAGGTCTTATTGCAAATGCTTCCATTTATATAAATTAAATGCAATGATAATGACTTAGGAGTTTGATTAAAATTTGTGGAAGTTAGTTTGATTTCGATGTCCAGGTTGCTGAAAGGTCAAACTGCAAAGAGGGCTATTTTTTTGGGAAATTGAACTAAGAAAGTTCCACATTAACACATTTGTGATCATTAGACTACCAAATAGAAATGCATTTTTTTCTTCTTCTGATCATTCAATTTGCTCTCTTGTTTATGTCATGTCATTCTTACTTTGTACCAGTGCTAATTTTATTTTATTCTATTTTTCAGGTTATCCCATCATTATTAGGTCATCAAGCTGAGGGCAAAGACAATTTTGCTTATATATCTACTGAAGAGATTAAAGAGCCAAACAAAACTTTACGTGGTCGAATTCGGAAGTGTAATCTAACCAAGTCTCGTCTAGTTGGTGGATTGATTCTGAAAGAGGTGTAGTTTTATAAAGCTTTGGACTCTTGTTGTTTTGGTTACTTCTACCCCTGTCTCCCACTTCTAAAAGCGCTGCACTATTTAAGAACTTATTTTATCTAAAGTAACATGAAATTTGTTTCAGGAAGTAAATTATAATATCGTACAGGACAAGATGAAATTTCCATGTTTTAAGCATCTTAATAGTCCTTATTTTTGAAAAAGATAGCTGCTTTCATGAATGTTTTATTCTTTCGCTACTTATACTTTTCATCTAGAAGAAAAGTAGGAACCATATTTCCAATCATGAGAAAATATGCCTCGCTTTAACACTATTTTAATTGAAAGTATATGGGGTATAGGGAAAATATAGTTTGAGCTTAAGACAAAATGTATAAGCGTTGAGCCTTTACCCATTTGAACTTCCCTGCCTGAAAAAAGTAGCATGTAAACATCGAAAGTGTTTACGAGACAATAAATTCAAAGCATTTTATCTATGCATCATACTTATAATACAGAGCTTGGTAAATTCTCAATCTAGCCTAGCCCTGTCATTTAGTAATTTTATATTGATGGTGCTAACATTTGATGCCGCTGTGCTAACATTTTGACAGACACAACAACCAGAGTTTATAACTATAAGTCCCTCAGGAAAATTCTTTGGTATCCGTCACAAACACAAAATTCATATATGGAAGGTTCCCGCTGTTGAGAATAAGCAAATGGCAGTTGAAATGATGACATTGCACCATACAAAGGCTTTGAATGTTCTTGCATTCCACCCATCTGAGAGTATTGTAGCTGCTGGTGATGGGAGCGGGAGGGTTTTGATATGGAGAGGATTTGGCGATAGAATGTTTTCTAATACTGATAAACCAGGCACTGGAAGACTGATTGATAACGAAGAAGAAAGACCCGGAGTAAGAGGAGATGATGATGCAGATTCCTGCACCACATGGCATTGGCATTCTGATGAGGTGAATGTCCTCTCGTTCTCTTCGGATGGAGCTCATTTGTTTTCAGGTAAGTTACTGTTATGATTGATGAACTTAATTTCTCCTGAAGTTTGGTTTGCTTTAATGTGGATAACATGAATGCGGTATGAACTATTCAGAGAAGAACAATTGGATCACTGCTTCTCAAATATTAGTTAACATTTAAATTGTTAGGCAGGATTCATGTTTTCTGGATTTCTGTTTTGATGTTCAAAATACAACTGAATGTTTGTTTAGTAATCTAAAGGGTAATGGTGGTTGAATAAGTTGTTTATCCATGTCTGAACTTTTTATTGCAGATTTGTTTGTGTTATTTAACTTGGCCATTTTTCCCCTGTAGATATCACCAGTGCTATTATATGGACATGCCTGAATGTCAGCTAGTTGCTCTTATTTATATGCTACATGCCAGTTGCTGCTAAGCATAATTAAATCTGTTCAGATATGCTATTAATATTACAATATTATTGATGGAACTAATTCGATTTCTCTCTACTAGTCTTGTTTAAGTACATACTACATACCTATTATATATCTGTATTCAAATTTCTGCCGAAAAGCACACATAATCTTATTGCAAAAAAATGTACAAATTTCCTTTTCAACTGGATGTTTACTTTTGACGTATTCCTGAGTAGGAATCCTGCCAATGAATGATACACATATGTTTGTCAATGTCAGGTGGAACTGAAGGAGTTCTTGTTGTCTGGCAAATAGACACAGGGAAGAAGAAATTTTTACCACGAATTGGGTCACCACTTCTATATTTTACGCTTTCTCCAGATCCTTTGCTTGCATCTGTAAGGAATCTTCTTAACATACTGAAAGCCTACTTAACTGTATTTAGTATTCGCGACTTGGCCTCAATCATACCTGAATGATTTGAATCTATCACTTTGACTGAAATAAGTTTCTTCAGATATCTTGTGCAGATAATCAGCTTTATATACTCAAGATGCCGTCTATGGAAATTTTGAAGTCTATTTCTGGGATCAAGGTTTGTTTCTATTGCCTCTTACTGTACTTGAGAGATCAATGTGATATTATTTTTCCATTGGTGTATAGTACTGTGTGATTAGTGTATGTCTGATTTACTAAATGACTATTGTAATTTTTTTACGGGTAGTCTGTTTTATCCATCCCGTCAATTGAGCATCAAACGTAGTTGCCTGTTGCATAAGAATACTGAATATTTGCATTGGTTCTGCCTTGGCTTTCAAGGCAGCAGGTGCAACTTGAAATCTCTGCTCAGTAAGTGCAACTCAAAATCTCTGTTGCAATCTTATTGCTTTGTTTGGAGAAATTAAAACTGTTTCCCATTATAGGTAGTATTTAAAATTGGTAAAACTTTAACGTTATCCCTGATTCAAAGTGGTCCTCTTTTCGGCACCCCAATAAGTACACCACTTGCTTTGCGTGGGTATGCTTGATATAATCATACTTTTTTTCTTCATGTTATGTGACCTCTGACCTATGTATTTTTAAATGAGCCCTAGCAATAGTTTCGTATTGCGCCTATCTACATGATGACCTTTTGTGTTATTAGAGTAACTTGTATTCTTCTAAGACGTGCTATACTGCTTTCTTCAGCTGCCATGCTCACTTCCAGAGGTGTACAAAGGCCCACATAGCGGACTTGCATTTGACTGCACTGCTGGGCTCGTTGCATTACGTACAGCCAACTATTGTGTCCAGTTCTATAGCTTGTTTGATGACCGTGGAGCGTTTGAGGTGAGGACGATTGGTTGTTGACTAGATACTGTTGAACATGTTCTCAGTCATTGTCTCGTGTCACTGACAGCAATTTCCCTGGTGCTACGTATTTGCAATGCATGTATTTATGCCATCAATAACTGGCCTTCTTAATGTGCTTCTATCTATCTCTTCTCATCTGTTGTTGGTTATGGTTTGCTGGTCTCCTAAAAGGGACATGTAGAGGGTGGTTCTACCCCTTCCTATGTACATAGCATGAACTTTATTTATTTGGGAGTTAAATGTACAATTTACTGTGTTATACATTGACTTGAAATTTAAAGTGCATTTTTTCTTTGCTATTTGCAGGTTCAAGTGTGTGAGAGAAACCATCAACCAGGTGATGATGTCACAGTAAGTTCCCCGATTTATGATTTACTCTTATGTAAAGCAACACTTCCTCAGTGCACACTTAAATGCACTGCCTTCGTCAGTTTTGAGTTTCTAATACACTTCATTGCTGATTTAAACTCGACTATAATAATCTTGTGTTATAAGGCTATCATGATCACCCTCAATATTGTTATACAGGTGGTAGTGACACATGTGGCTCTTTCTGAAGATGGTTCTACAATGAGTACTGCTGAAGTTAAGCTTCCCGAAGAGGGCTTGGGGGGCCTTGTTTGTCTAAAATTCTGGTCACTAGGTTCTCAAGATAGAAAGTTCAGCTTGTCTACCATTGTTTATGAACCTCACAGGTTTGGCAATATATTACTTACTGATGAAATATTATGAGAATAACTTGACGTATTTAATGGGATATGAATATGATCGTATGACTACTTATATATGCCTCAGTTGAATAATGTGGTAAATAGAATGGACTTCCTTGAATATATGTCTTATATGTAAAGGGTGTATCTTGCTAATGTCCAGGGATTCTTCTATCTCTGCTGTTGCTTTCCATCCTACCCGTCCCATGGCTGTCAGTGCTTCACATGGTGGTGATTTCAAGGTTATCCCCAATCCAGTTTTCTATACATTAATTAATCTCTATTTGCTTTTGAAATTTAATGTTTTGGTTTGATGTACAGATTTGGGCTTGTAAATCTGAGATTCATCAGAAAGATCAAGTGCTTCAGAGTTCTGGATGGACGTGCCATGCTGTCGGTTCCTACAAGTAAGGTCTTGGATTATTTGGGCTAATAGTAGTAACGTATTTATTGTGCTGGCAGTGATATACAGAGTTGTTAAAGTTAGTAATAAAGAGATTGATATTTCTCAACTATCCTAGAAACTTTTTGCTGAATTCAATTATCATCTCATCATGTCAGAAGGCTATGAAAATGCTTTTTGAATTGGCTAATCAAACCATCTTGATTCCATTGCTATGATGATCAAGTTATAATCCGTTTGGAGTTGATCTTTATATTAGTTATTTGGGTAATTTCTTCCACAAGTTTGTACTGAGGCTAGTTCACTAGGATCAATCACATTGAAATACATCACAACCATGTGCTGTGAAACATTCCTCGACAAGGAAGATCAAATTCCTAGTATCTTCCAAACTATCATACTTAGTATACTTCTCTGAAAAGTTACAGAGACCTCATTTAATAATTATGAGGTCGTATCAATATATATTTCTTATATGAATGTGCCAATAATACGCCTCAACTGCCGGTGTCATCTTTTACATATGTGCAAAGATGTATATATATTCTTTTGTCTTAAAGTGTGTGTTTTCATGTCTAATCTTGTGCTTGAGTTGCCTTGCAGGAAAAAGAAAATGACGGCTGCAGCCTTTTCTTCCGATGGTTCGGTTCTTGCAGTTGCTGCTGAAACAGTCATTACTCTATGGGACCCAGATAACAATGTTCTCGTGGCTGTAATGGGAAATACCTTCATGGTATTATTTCTAATCCTGTTAGTCCTCTGTTTCGATGATATATATGTTTCTATGTAGGATATCCCGTTGATGCAAATCTAATTCCTATACAGAGCTGGTATACGATACTAAGTCTGTAACCTTATTGTTTCTTTGTCATCTCAATATGCTTTATTTAAATATCTGTTTGCAGCCAATCACTATTCTGTCATTTGTTGGAGAGTACCTTGTGTCCGCATCTCAAGATTTGAAACCACAACTAGCTATCTGGAGCTTGTCGAAGCTATCTGAATGTTGGTCATATAAGCTTCACGTGGAAGGTTTGATGATTCTCTTTTCTTTTATAAGTTGAAGTTAGTTCTTGAGTGCCCTGACATTTGCTACTTCTATGATGCTGACAACATCTAGCATGTTTTTTACAGCCATGGCATGTGCAACAGATTCATCATCTTTTGCAGTTCTTGCCCTTCTCCCTAATTCAGCTAAGTCCACAGAGGCAGACGAATTAACTTCTCTAGGAAGGGACGGAGTTATACTGTTATTTAATGTAAATGACCCTGTTCCTGTGGCCACCTGGACCGTGAGTCAGGTATATGTTGCTTCTTGTCTTAGCAAATGTCTTTTAATTGGTGGACACCTTATTAGAATATGATCCCGTGGGAAGTGCTGCCACCTTTTATGAGGAATATAGTCCGAAGGTTCAGTACTGTCACTCCTACTTCCTAGTGATTTCATGCTGGTTTGATCTCATGGCTTTTATCTGATACCCCTCCCTACATAAGAACATTACTCTCAATATGTCTCCAGGACTAGTCAAAGTGCAGAGTCGCTAAAAGAAAAAAGAGGGTGTACTTTTGGTACTTGTTATCTTCAAGAACATATTGTCTGCATAATTCATCTGTCCTCTTGGCCCAGTGTCACTGGCACTCATATGTCTATTACAAATTTACAATATTTCCATACCTTAAATTCAGTAAAATAATCTGATTGAGCTTGTAATATGGTCTTTTCGTTATAGGCCAAGGGAGGGGCCCTTGCTTTCCTTAAAGACAATGATCATATGTTGGACGGAAAACAACCCCAAGTGCTGCTTGCATATGTCAATTGCAATCATGAATATGTTCTCTTTAATCCGTATGGTAAGGAAGTAGACGAGGTTAATGTGTCCAGACTGGAGGATCCTGTAACACTTAAAGAAACAGGTGAACCTTCCCTTGTTTTATTTCCTATTGCTTCTGTTTGGCTTTTCAACTTGATATTTGTTAGTTGCTATCTCACTGTGCTATGAAAATGAACTAAACTTGGAGTTCATCTGCAGCATTTTATATCTTTATATTATGTTAGTAGGATCTAAGCAAGCTTTATAGTTTCCCTTATTGAATTAACATATGAATGGTGCATTGTATATGCGAACACTCTGCAAAAAAGCAAAGAAAAAAGCTTAAGGAAAATAGTTTAAATTTTCATCTGCTAGTTTTGGCTACTAAAGCTGCATTTCTAACAGGGAAATTCGGGTATGCATCCATCTATGGAGAGCTAAGTGAGTTTGACGGAAAGAGAAAGCAGATATCAGATGTTCCAGCAGTAGCATCTGAAAGGCCTTGGGAGACCATATTCAGTGGGTCCTCACATAATCTTCCCCCGCTAACTAAGTTATGTTCAGCATTTCTGGAATCGTTATTGGAGAAGAGGCCGCTTGTTGCCAATACTCAATTGTGATCTTACAAAAAGTGGAGGCAGACTCAACTTTACTTGAACAAAGAGCAATTATCTGTGGTAAAATGAACAATAGTCCATACAAGTTGTAGCGAGAGATGTAATTGTGAGAAATTTTGAGTGATCTCGTGTTAAGTTATGCAAAATGGATGTACTCGCTGGGGACCTTCTTATGCTGTGAAAATTTTGTAACATTTTTTTTCCCTTTCCAATTTTGCACTTCTATATTATTGTGTCCAAAACAGTGCTGGAAGCTTATTTTATAATGGCATGAACTATTAGATTTCACTTGATCAATATTCCTATCTGTAAATGAAGCCTCCACGTAGGTCCAATTTATGAAGTGGTACGCTGTACAATCCGCCCGTCAATTAAATAAATAGTATAATTCATAATTTCAAGAGATAATAAAAGGTTATATTTTGAAATATATTTTAACTTCAATCGTTGATTATTAACCAATTGTAACGATATTAAATTAAAATACTTCTAATAATATTGTGACACAACAAAATATATGTGAGAATAATGTGATGGTTAAAATAAACATCATATTTTTTAACAATATAAATTATTAAACATGCTCTACTTCAGCCCAATTAACAACGGATCGTCTCTCTCACGCTTGTCGTGTGCTTCTCTCGAGGAACCTAAACCCTTGCCTA
>JAYMSV010001708.1:0-12299 GCA_036897745.1 Erodium moschatum | reverse complement strand
GACGTGAGAACGAAACGTTGAGAAGAGTTTGGAACCAGCGTTTTCCCATCAATTTATTGTTGTCCTTTTCATTACGAACATTTCATTATAACATGTATTTCACAATAGAGAGAAACAAGACAAGCTTGGTTGACATAAATACTCTTCTATAATCTTGGTCAATAGAAATCGTCACATAACGCATGGTCACTGGCTCAGTGCTTACAACTGTCAGACTTTCATCTAGTGTTGGACAATTTAGACGATGATATCATAGCCCAGGTTGTGTGGGACAACTTAGACGATGAAATTATCACCCAGGCCTAACAGCCTAGCCCTGACAAAATCGCCCACCCCCAACAAATTAGCCTAGATGAAATACTCCAAGAACCCTATTCCTGTTCGTCCTTATTGAAGATACTAACATTGTATGACTTTTCACAACAAAATTGAACAAAAACCATATAAATCTCAAAGATATATAGTAACATCATACAAGATATCTCATTCTGAAGTCACAGTAGAAATGGATGAAATCAAGTAACACAAAATAATACATAAACACAGTTTCCCAAAGAAACAAAACCAGCAACGAAAAGCACAAAAGCATTGCCTACACCAATACAAAGATGTCACTCCAAGAACGGCTCCATCCCATCCGGATACATACCCGCCTCCGAACCCCTATACTCCACCCCATGATGTTGCTGTTGCTGATCCATCGACGTCGACGACGACGGATTCGCCATCCTCGCCGGAAGAGTGAAGCTCCTCTTAAACTTCCCCTCCATCTTCCCTCCCCCACCGTCCAAGCTCAAGAACTCATTCGGGTTCCCACCCGCATTATCCGAATTCGGGTCGGACTTCCCCTCGTGCCCGAACAAGAGCTTCGCATCATCGGCCCGCCCGGTGAGGGCATTGAAGAACGACAGCCCATTGGGCCACTTGATGTCGTTCTCGGGCTCTCCCATCATGCCGTCCATCCTGGGCTCGGACGAGTATGGTGGGAGGAACATGTGTGTCTCGTCTTTGGGCTGAGGGAACCCGACCCGACCTGGGTTCTGAAAGTTGGGCCTTTGGGCCCAATTGAAGATTGGCGGAGGAGGGCGGGTTGGGATGGAGGGGACCGGAGAAGAGGAGGTGGTGTTTCGGGTCGAGGAGAAGAGCTGGGAGAGGTAGAACCCGGATTGGTACCCGATGGATTCGAAAGTGTGCCTCATCCTCAGCACGAAATGAAGATCCTCTGGTATCTGAAAATGTAAATCATAACATGTCAATGGTTTATTCATGTGCACAAGACATGATCATAGTTGAAAAACTCACAATCTTGCAGGAACCCAGCTGAAGAAGGCCATGCCCAGCTTGAATCACAGCAATAGTCTGATAAATCACAATAAATAAATAAATAAAACTTACAATACAAACACCATAAAGAAAACCAGCAATGCTGGACGAATTCAACAGACGAATCGACGCAAAAGTTAGTGTTGGACTCATCGCCCAACTTAATTCGTCCACTTTGTGGCAACTTGTCATGAACAAGTGACTATTCGTCCAGATTGACACGACTAATCACCCCAAGCATTGTGGGAGGCTGGACGAACCGATCTTATGTGTAGCTCAATTCGACCACTTTACCGCAACTTGTCACGAACAAGTGATTATTCGTCCAAATTGACATGACTAATCACCCCAAGCATCGTGGGAGGCTGGACAACCGATCTTGTGGGTCGCTCAGTTCACCCACTTCGTCGTAACTTGTCCCGAACAGGTGACTATTCGTCCAGATTGACATGACTAATCACCCCGAGCATTGGGAGGTTGGACAAATCGATCATATGTGTAACTGTCACTCACAAAGAGTGAATATTTGTCCAGATTCATCTGACTAACCGCCTCCAATGTTGTGGGAGGCCGGAAGAGTCGATCGGATTCGTCTAGACTAGTATCCTCCAATGGGCTACTCCCATGGAGATGCTCTAACAAGGAAAAGAAACAAAACCCAGAATGTATAGTGCTGACCTGAATGCCAGACTCAAACTGATCAGTCCATTCAGGAGGAAGCTGCATTGAAAATCACATCAAATCATGAACCAATCTTACACAAATCAAATGGGTTTTGTGTGTTAATGAAGACACATACAGCATCAAAAGAGCTTTGCCAATAATTGGAGATGTTAGGTTCACATTCCGAGGGCTCTTTGAACACCCATTTATGGCACTTATCTGAAGCAACCTTACCCATCAACCTGAGTAAATCAAATCCAATCCACAATCAAATCACACACACAAACAGAGTAAAAAAAAACATAAAGACTTGATTTTTATTTTGTCCCTAAACATCAATACAGAGGCTCATAATCAAAACCATAGCACCTACCCAGTACCCACCCTTCTCCATAATTATATAACTGTATAGACATTTTGCTGAATGCTTTCCGGACCGGATCTTCACCGTCGATCTCCTCCAAACACTCCGTCACTCTTCCCCGGCAAAACCCATCTTCCCACATCAACATCCTTGTACACAGATTCACAAATTTCAAAAATCAGTAAATGGGTATATGTTTTTTTTACCAGACTGTTTGGCTGCTGAGAAAAGAAAAGAAAAGAAAAGAAAAAGTCACATTTTCTCAGGAGCCAAACAGAGGGAGAAAGATAAAACCATACTCACAAGCTGCCGTTGTCGTCTCCGACCTTGCAGCCATTGCCTCCCCGGACCCTCCTGCACCGAAAGGGATCGGACCCATTTTCAGATACAAGCGAAATAGTGATAAAGTTGAGATTTTTAGGGAAATCAGAGTCCTTACGGACGAGGACGGATGGTCCAGAAAACAGAGTAGGTCCAGTCTGAGCTGAGACAGACGCTTCTGAGGGCCTCGTGAAGGGCCATCATCCCTACAGCTTCTCTGCTTCTGTCTGATGATCCTGAGCCCACCATGTCTCTCTCTCTCTCTAGAAACCCAACCTCTCTCTCTCCTCCGATTCGGACCCTTTTCGGAATCACTGTTGCTGCTGCTACACCGCCATGGAAACGATCTCTTACTGAATTGGGTTTCTGGTTTTGTGCCTTTAAGAGCTTCTCATTGCTTCCCTTTCTTCTTCTTCGTGTCACTGTTTCTTTTTACCGTTTCAAAATTTTTTCCTTTTTTGTCTGTCCCGAGCTATCCAGCTAATTAAGCTTCACAAGAGACTAATGGTGAGAGATTAAGGTGTCACGTGCGCACGTGACCCGGTGCCAGTGAGTCGGTGCATCGTTTCTCATAAAGAAATCGAAAACCCGCACGGACTGCGAGGCCGGCACGCGCCGCACGCGCGGCACTATGGAACCACGCCGGTGTAATTTCGGTCATGACGCGAGGGCAGATTCGGTAACGCGGAAAAGCGAGCAGGTCAGTCAAACGGTAAGAAATCACGTGCACACGTGAGCGGGACAGTGAGTCGGTGAGTCGTCTGTCATGGAGAAAGCGAGGCACACGAATTGCGGGGGGAAATCTACTCTTCCCTCACGCGCCTCGCTGGCAGGGGAGTGGTGTGCGGTGCTCGCCACGCGCTGTGGTGAGGGTTGTGGTGGGTGGCGAGGAGGTGTTGTTTCGGACAGACGAAAATAGTAAGAATTAGGAAGGCATCAGATTGAAATAAAATATGAAGGATTCAGACAGGCGTCCGCATTGACCGCCTCAGGGCTCGCTCCAACCCCACGACCGTATCTTTGTGTGGGTCCCTCCTCTGCTCTCTAACTTCTTTGTCGCTCTCCCGCCTAACCTCATATATCTCAACTCTATCTCAATTAAAGTTCATTTAATGTCAGAGGTGATTGCAAAATATATATTGAGGTGATATTTTTATCACAAAAATAATTTATAAAATCGTTCAAAGCTATAAAATAAAAATGCGGACAATAAATTTATAAACTTAGCACTCAAACAAATTTCCGTCTCAGAATATACCCAAAATGTAATGCAAACCGTCGTAAAAGGAACAGTGTAAAAAAATGTTGGAACCTGATTATAGCGTCCCAATAGTTTGTTTTTATCGGTTTTATGTTCCAACGATTTATATTACAGGTTCCAATAGTTTATATAATTTATTTTTACAGATTTCATGTTCCAACAGTTTGTATTATAGGTTTCAACGTAACATACTACAAGTTAGATTCCAATACCTTTCTACACAGCTCCAATAGTTGTATAATAGGCTTCAACGATAACACTGATCCGAGTTTTGTACAGTAAAGATGGTTTGTATTGAATTTACTTGATTAATATTGGATATACTATTTATGTTAGTGTATGTATATACATTAGGGTGGACAGTATTCGATCATAATCGAATTCAAATTATAAAAAAATATGGTTTGACTACTTTGATCATTCGGTTTATTTTATTAGGTTAGTTTGATTAATGTTAAATTTAAGGTTTGATTTCGGTTATTCTATAATTAGATAACCTAGCTAATCAAAATATTATTATATTTGTTTAAAATTATTATTTATACATACTATATATAAATTTAAAAGAAAAAAATGTTAGTAAAATATCTAACCCCATTAATTTTGGGATGAAGAGAGACTAAACATTTTTCAAACAATAGAATATGAATATGTTTAGGAACTGGTTTAATAGTTGAATTTATTTTCTATATGAAATTACCAAATTAATTAAATTTATTTTTTATCAGACAATTTAATAGTACATAATACTCATGTAAAGTGTTTTCATAAGCAAGGTACAAAATTATGTAAATAGATTAAATAACAATATTATATTATTTTTAGTCATATAACTGAAATCGATGAACTTAATTAATACTCTAACTGATTTTTTTATTCATTCGATTAAGTTAGTAAACCATTTTTTTAAATTAAATTAGTACATTTTGATAATTGATACTTTACATATGTTATACAAATCGTTAATACTTAATCAAATAATCGAATGCTCACTACATAGATCGATAAGGGGGCAAAACCAATTGACGAGATGATGATGAAGTAGGCCACATAATGCTAGACTGGTATTTTGTTTGGATGCCGAGAAAAAGCTAATTTAGCATCATATTGCACTAATATATGGTGGGTCTTATAGTTGCACTTGCATATACGTCAAGCATACATACGAATATGACAAAACCTAAATTAATTTTGTGTCTATGTGTAAATGTTGGTGACACCATATATTTGTCTCGGGCTAGCACTAGTCCAAGTGAATAAAGATTTCAGATGTTATATAGATGAAAGTAGATAAGTGGTACAAGTGAAGTTGTCAGACAAAAGCAGTTGTTGAGTTTTCGTCTAATGCTGAACAATTCGTTTGGACGGTAGTCATTCTCTCAGACTATTTCGCTAGACCAATTCGTCTAACGATTCACATGTACACGACAATTTGAATCAAAATTCACATTCGTCCGTGGTTGGAAATAATATTGTACTGGATCTCTTTACCTGCAAGAGTGAACCATTGAAGCTGAAATGTAATTGAAATCCTATCATTGATTCAATAACACCAATCATGGGAGATTGGAAAGAGAACAAGAACGAACACATCAACCAACCAATTTCATTTCCTTTGACTTCGTCTCTTTTTGGTATTAAGAAGTTGGGTTGGGTTGGGCCATCCATGGGCCCGCTCCATATCGCAACTTCTTGTCGTTTCCTTCTGAATTAGGAAAATGTCAAAATTAGTTCGTTCTATTTTATTTTAATCTTAAGGCTAAATAATTTACTCAGTTATTTTGCTTTGTTTATTTTAGTAATAACCTCATATATCAATTCTGTATCACATGTTTTTTTTATTTAAAAAAAATAAATGTCAAATTTTATTTATGACATCAACAATGCAACAAAGTACAATAAATGTACACCTATCCAGGATCGAACTCAAAACCTCTCGTATGAGAGGTTGAGTCTTGACCACTCTGATGTCCCATTGGGGACTACAAGTTTTTTAACAGAGCCATAAACGTGTTTTTCTTATTTGTACGTATTATAATTCCGTTAAATTTGAACGTGAGTTATCCATAATCTCTATATTTTTTTTGTTTTGTTTTTGAAATATATGATTTCTATGTTGATTTTGTAAACATTGTCACTTTTATCCGTATTTTGCAAAAAACAACCTCACACTATACTCGTTTTCCGAATATTAACATTTAATAAATGCACAAATACAAAATTGATATCAACAAATTAGATTACATTAAAAAATTCATCTGCCAATAAATTGGTAAAAAACTTTTCATGCTGTTATCTTGACTGATCAAGTATTTGACCACCTGTTAAAATTGAAAAGGTTGTTAGAGTTTATTAAAATCGAAACTACACGAGAACACTAGCGAGGTGTAGCACACGAACCATTAACCCACAAGAAGTAGTAGGATTAAGAAGGAATTAGAAGAATATTAATGAAAATTATAATTATTAAATAATGAATGTTTAATATAAGTTGTTTGGTCTCCAAAGATACAACAACATATGCGAATTTGGGTTTTCTTTTTTGTCTTTTATATTCTCAAAATTATGTTAAAATGAGAGACTTTCAAGCAGAAAAGCATCTTAAGGTCAAAAGATCACAACGATTACAAAAAAAACTTCCGATAACAGAACTTAAAGACAAAGCCTTAAAACCAAGGAGAGTAGACCCCAAAAAACAAAAGAAAAAAAAACAAACAAGCCAAGGAACACAGTCCACGAATAAATAACCAATGACAAACAAAGCTCGAGGCTACACCTCGTACTACTTGAAAAGTCTTGAAAACTAAACCTTCGAGCCACACCACCTAAACTTGTTTTAACAGCGATGACGAAACGGAACAAAGTGATCCCAATTCCTGAAACAGAACCATCGGAATATCTTTCGAATGAGGACCTATCCAGAGTATGGACCAACGAAAAACAATCAAGAGTAGACACTCCGATGACCAGCCCATACAACCAACTAACTGTCCCACAATACTCCCTATTACCACCACTAACTTCTACACGGAGACGGACCAAACCTAACCATCTCCAACCACAGAGTAAAGAAGAAAGGATGTAGACCGTACTCGGCAGCAAAGACAACACCTGCAAACGACTCGAGCACAACACTAAAGCTCGCAGCACTGCCCAAACAACTTAAACACACCATGGATTTGGGTTTTAGAATATAGATTCAGTTGATGTAATAGTACACCAGGGATGTTTCGGCTTGTATGGAAATTGAAATTCCATAGCACTAATGGAGGTGGAGGTATCACAACATACTGGCAAAGTAGTCCTGCAAATCAATATACAAGTGAAATGGTTAAATACAACAATGAGGCAGAGGGGAGACAAATATACACAACATAAAGGTATATATGTTGGTTCACCTTGAACGATGTGATGTCACCTTGAACTTAGGAAATGTTCAAGCTCCCTTGATAAGGGACCTAGTTCCAGTACTGCCAGAACAGGACAATTTTGCAGTTCTGGAATTGATACCAGACTAGAGCAAAACCGTATAGTCAATGACTCCAGAGACGTGAGACCTTTCATGCTATTGCTATTGACGGGAGTAATGTATTCCAGAGATTCGCAGTACATTATGCTCAAAATTTCAAGACCAGCCAGGCTTTGCACATCCATATACCTCAGTTTTGGACAATCAGATACGACAAGTGATCGAAGTGCTTTTGAGGACTGTGCTGGTGCAATACTAGTCGATTCTGGTTCTGATCCCAAACACAGGGTATTAGAATCACACATTGACTCCAAATCACAAACATTATAGAAATAAACAGAAGTGAGATTCTTATTGTTTTCGCATATCTGTGCTAGCGGTATACTTTTCAGTCCTTTTTCCACATTCTTGATGACGAGTTGTTCAAGAGAAGTTAGTTGGTTGAGAATCTCCCCAAGCTGACTTCCATTTTTGATGCTCCTAATGTCCAACTCCTTCAGACGTGAAAAATCAATACTCTGACTTGGGAATGTTTCGAACTTCCCACACCAACACACATCCAACACCTCAAGACAAGGAAATGCTTTTATGAGCCTTCGACTTGAACTTGCAAATGCCACACTCTGTTGCTCCTGCTCATCTGTTCCCAACTCCTTCCACTCCACAAGCCTTGGCATGCTATGCAGATACAACTCTTTCAACGACGGAAAAGCTACCCTCACGCGGCCGTAGAACTCATCAGATACTCCTCCTATGCATTTCACCTTCTCCATTCCAGTTATTTCAAGAACCCGAAGACATGGCAAATGACCCAGCATTGGGACTTGCTCGCATTGACTGCAATCCCTTAGTCTCATCTCTACCAAATTGTCCATTTTCATCACCCATGACGGGAATCCATCTCCCTTGTAGCTTCCAATTATCAAACCTTTCAAATTCCGGTTTGGTTCAAGCCCTTCCAACACTTGCTTATCATTCTTGGAACCACCGCCCCATACCAATTCCAGCTTTTTCAACTTCGTCTTTTCTCTTATATCAGCTTTCCTTGCTTCTTCTCCATTTCTGATTTTCTCGAGACCATAGATCCCCAACTCACCCCGGAGTTTCTTTAGCCTTCCTAGCTCATCGATTCTCCGACCTCTTTTTGAACCCGCAACAAAAATTGACAATGTCTGTAGACAACTCAACTTCCCTATATGCATTGGCATTTTGGAGACTCTCCCACATGTATCCATGTGCAGATGTCTCAACTTGGTCAATTTTCGAAGATACTTCGGAAGCTTCCTCAAATTTTCGCAATCCTTTAGTCTCAGTGTCTGCACATTGTAGAGTTTGTTGATAACCTCGGGAACTGTCTTCATCTTGTCCGAGTTTTCAACATACCTTGAATGCTTCAATTTGCTAATGTTATGTTTTGAGACCATATACAAACTCGAGCATAGCGGTCTTCTAAACAACATATTAGAACCTTCTCCCGTCATTGTTCGTACTTTTGACAAAGTGTTTGGAGCATACACAGACTGTGCAAGATCATGCACAAGATCATGCATCTTGCAATGCGTAATGTCACCGTACATGTCTTCCACAACATCTTGGAATAGTGAATTCATCAACATGATATCAAAATATTCATTCCCAACGTCTTCCATCTCGTTGCCGCTTTCCTCCTGAGGTGTCTCAAGCAATCCTTCAGCCATCCAAAGTTGCACCAACTCTTCCCTCTCCATCATATGATCCTTGGGAAATTTGGAACAATATGCAAAACATAGTTTCAAATTATGAGGCAATAAATGATCGTAGCTGATTTTAAGGGCCGGTAAAATTTGATTCTTAGTAGTAGATGAATGCCAAATTTTATCTGCTTGAATGGACAACCAGTCTTGTTTCCTTTCCTTGGATTGCATCACCCCGCCAAGTATTTTTGCTGCGAGTGGAACACCTTGACACTTCCGAGCAAGATCTAATCCTATCTCCTCCAAATCTTCGGTCATTTCTATCTTCCTAAATGCCTTTTCCTTGAAAATGGACCAACATTCATCATCAGTCATTTTTTCCAGCTTAACCCTCTCGGTTGCTTCCATTGTTGATGCCACTTGAATGCTACGAGTCGTCATGAGGACACTACTTCCCCTTCCCATTTTGCCCCTCAATAAACAAGTTTGAAGACTCTCCCACTTCGCACGATCCTGGTTCCATACATCATCAAGAACAAGAAGGTATTTTCTCCCTTTCAACCTTTTTTCCAGACGGAGACAAATTGATTCTAGCTTACTTTCATCTTGTTCGACTTCTCTTGGAAAGGATTTACCAGCTTTCAACTTTTTTTCAAGACCAAGACTTGTTGATCCTGAAGTGTGCAGCTTCTTTTCATCCTGTTTGTCTTCTTCTTTAGGGAGTTTCTCCAATAAGCTTCTCAAAATGGTTTTGACGTCGAAAGTATCAGAGATGCAGAGCCAGATTGTAAAATCAAAATGCTTTTTGACGAGGGGGTGATTGTAGACTCGCTGAGAAATAGTAGTTTTCCCTAATCCCGCCATCCCCGCAATGGCATAGACAGGGAGAGGTTCTTGAATGCTCGACTCACTTCTAATTAAGAGATCCACAATCTTAGACACCTCTTTTTCCCTTCCCACAAATCGAGACTCGTCCACAAAGGACTGAGTCTCCCTCTCAATCACAACTCGACTTGTAGCCTGAGAGCTTTGCAGACATTGCCTGCTCTCAAGGCCAAAGCCATTGGCCCGCTTTTGAATGGCCGCTAAGGCCAAGTTAATGTCCTTGATCTTATGAGCCATCCTTAAACGAAATGCAATAGGATTGTTGAGAGAGAAAAAGTTGCACACCTTGTTGGCCATTTCCACCGGACGACGGAGATCCTCGTAATCAAGCTCGTCCAAGGCATCACGAGCTCGGTAAGCAAGATCCGTCAGGCTTCGGAGCCAAACCTTGACAGCCTCATCAGAGACTTGGCGCTGCTCGGCATCATGCAAGAAGGCTTGAACCATCTGGAGTGAATCTCCAAGCTCGGAGAGGTGGTCCTTGAAAGCCCAGGCAAGCCCAATCTCCTTACCAGCGAGAGAGACGGTCGCCTCCAAGATCTCCCCCACAACAACACTCAGCACTGCCTCAGCCATTTTAGTTATCAATAATTAGTAGCTGAAACACAAGTAAATTTACAGATGTAGAAGGAGAGATAACAAAGACATTGATTTGAGTGCGCACCGCCAACAAGTCTTACAAGTTACGAAGCAAGACAATGGTGGGGCCATTACAAATTACAACAAAAATATATTTGTTTTGAAATTCATAAATTTTGATTTTCCTTTTAGGTGGTATTCGTGTTTAAACAGGGAAAACCCTATATTTTATTTGTTCTTGATCTTTATTTTCACCGTCCTGATTGCGACTGATTTTTTCGACATTTCATAATTGTGGTTTATCACATTTTTACACAAACTAACGAAATCCGTCAAAGTTAACAGAATTGTTAGTTTTTGTATAAAATGTCGAAAATACCCTTCAATCTAACTCAGATTTAAAAAAAATGCCATTAACCCCAAATTCTCATCCTCCTTTCGTCTTCTTCCATTCATTTCTAGCAAGCTAGAGACGCAACAACTTCATCTTCTCCCATACCGAACCTTAACAAGACATCAAGCCCTTAAGCTGGGTGGGGTTTCTGTGGAGGAACTAAACAAATCATGACAAGCTCCTTGGACAAATCTCTGTTGGCCATGGCAGCACTTTTGTATTGGATCTTCTCTGTCCTTCGTCTTCTTCTCTGTCCTCACCTTCTTCTCTCCCTCGTCTTCTTATTTCAACCCAGAATGAGGTCTAACTCACCCCTTAAAGACAAAAAAATGAGGAAAAAATGTCATTTATGAAATTATTACAGGTCATTCACCAATCTGTGCTCCAAACGTAAACAGCAACGTCAATTTAAACGGTGATTGATAGTCCGTGTAATTTGTATAAAAGTCACAGGCGAAAAATGTGAAAAAAAGTCAATCGCAAGTAGAATGGTGAAAACAAAGGTCAATATGGATTAGAATAAAACAAAATCCCAATCAACACTCACTCCAAACATTTATTGTGGTCGGGCCGAGGAGGGTGACTTGGTTGTCGAGATCTCTCCGGATTCTGTGGAGAGTTTACAGGGCTTTTCGAAATTGAAATCAATTCGATTTGCTTTTGTTCGTGATTCTTCGAATCCTATGCGAGAGGGGATTGTGGTTGTTCCGGACTCGGTGTCGCCGCCTTCGTCTTGCGCCAGATCTCTCTCTTCCTTGGTGGCTCTTCGGTTCCGTTTCCTCTGCTCCGCCGCTGCCTTCGTTGTCCCTTTTCGCCGCTCATGTTTCTGCCGCCATCTCTATTGCAGCTATGGAGTCCACTCCTCCTCGACCCATCCAACGTTGTTTGATGGTCGAGGGATCTCCGTCCAAGTGTAGGCCTCAGCGAGCTCTCTCATCGTCTTCGGTCGACTTTCTGGATCTCCTAGTTGTTGTTGATGGCGTCGTTCATGCGTGGCGAGGTGGGCAATCCCCATGTACTGCTGTCTTTGCCGGTGAGGGCCAACAGTGGTCGGGCCGTTTCGGTGGTTGCTCGACGCGTGCGGTGCATGCGGTGGTATCTGTCCCGAGGTCCGTCTTCGATTCCCGAGGGCGTCGCTCACTCTTCCCAAGTTGTTTATGGGCTCTTGTTTTCTCTTTGGGTCTTTGGGCCTTCTGGTCTTCTCCAGCGTCCTTTACCTTCTCCGGCTCCTCTGTGGCTCTGTCATTCCTCAGCTGCCTCTGTCGTGCTCTCACTGCTCGTCCCCTTCACCCCTGGCTCATCGGAGGTCCTCTTTCTCCCCGTTCTACCCGCCGCTGGTGCTGTGGTGGCGGGCGGGGGCGCGGCGG
>JAYMSV010001707.1:0-12300 GCA_036897745.1 Erodium moschatum | reverse complement strand
CACTAACAAAGTTTGTTTTTGAGAGAACAAGACCAAAGCAAGTTGGGGCAACTGTAATGACTGGTCCCGTTCTTGTTGGTGTCGTTGAATCTTATCTGGATGCTATTAATAATGGTGCGGTGCCCACAATCTCATCTTCATGGCAGGTGGGTATTATGCCTCCTTTTTCTTATGTTATTTGACTGGCTGGAACTATGAAATGTTAGTAATGTAGGTAACCTGATTAGTATATAGGAAAGAGAGAATACCCTCTTTATACACCAAGATAAGGCCTTACTTATATCTCAGATGAAAAAAAATCTTTTACGCATCCAAAAGTCCATTCCTAATTCTTAAGAGGTGCATTCCTTTCTGTTATTTTAAGGCACAAGCAAATGCACCTTCTGATTTTGGCTAGAAAATGGTGATGTGTCTGCATTGATGTTACACTGATTAGTATATAGGAAAGAGGGAATACCCTGTCTATACACTAAGATAAGGCTTTACTTATATCACAGACGAAAAAAAATCTTTTACGCATCCAAATATCCATTCCTAATTCTTAAAAGGTGCATTGCTTTCTGTTATTTTAAAGCACAAGCAAATACACCTTCTGATTTTGGCTAGAAAATGGTGATGTGTCTGCATTGATGTTACACTTCAGTGTGAGTGTGTGATTAGAGTCGCAAACCAACAATCAGGAGCCATGTTAGCTTGAAAGAATAGATTTGGATTTTCATCTTGAAGTCAATGAACAAGTATGTTCATGCATTCAATACAGGAACAAGAAACTCAAGGAAAGATTTTTTTTTTTTTTACTAATTTCTGTGTTCTATATTGAAGTGATTTATTTTAAAGAAGTAGATAATGAAATGCTCCTGAGGGTATAAAGGCTTTTGGAAAGGGATTTCTATTATAGGTAGAATCTAGCATGTCATGCTATGGTTAGAATTATACCAAGAGGTACTGTTGTACATGCTTTGCCTGCTTTCCTTGTAAGAAAAATACAATTTCTCCAGTTTGTCTGACAAAAGATTGTTTTGATGGTTTGAGGTTAAAAGTTTCGTATCTAGTGAAAATGTAATAACAATCTATAACACGCTTGAATAGTTAATTGCCTCTATGCCATTAAGGATTTTCAACTTGTAACCAACAACATACCTGCATATGATGGTGAAGCGCTATGCAGGATATATTTATTCCATTTCCTTGCTTTTCTGTTGATGCTGATAAGTTACTTTAAGATTTTATTTTGTACCGAAGTTTTCTAACAATGTGCTAATCATGTCCATTTTCTTTTAAATTATTGATACACAGAGTGTTGAAGAAGCTGAGTGTCGAAGAGCGTATGATTCTGCTACTGAGATATATATGTCAACTTTTGATCGCTCAAAGCCACCTGAAGAAGTGAGTGCTCATTACATCCCACTTTTTGATGATACCTACAATCTTGAATTTTCTAACACTACTCTTTGAAGGGTGCACTAATGGAAGCTCATGAAGAAGCAGTTCAAAAATCAATGGCTGCATTTACTGCTGGTGCGGTGGGGCTTGGTCCAGCAAGAAAAAAATATGAGGGGATGCTCCAGAAATTTTTCAGGAAGGCTTTTGAGGTGACATATCTTTTCTAATTATATCATAAGATTAGTACTTTTATGAAGGGTAGTTTGTAAGCAGGGCTAAGTGTCACAAAAAGATTCCATATGTAACCTATAATGTCTTCAATGATGATTCTATGTTTGTTTGTGGTTTCCTTTAGGGGATCACTTACCATTACAATAATTGTCTGTCGTCACTTTTACAACTGTTTATTCATGCCTATTTATCTTGATTACGTCGATTGAACAATTTAGTATTAGCAAATTTTAGACCAGCTCGGATGACAGGATCAAGTTCGTAGGAAAATTGTATATTTACCTGCTACTTTATTTATATTATACATAATTGGATTTTATGCAAGTGTCCTGCTCTGGGTTTTCTGAGCTGCCTGTGTTCTTTTCAGCTTAAGCTAGTTTTGTAGTAAATCTGGTATGAAGTTCTGGAAGTTGCATTTAGATATATTGGTTTGGTGGTGCAGGATTATAAGAAGAATGCATTTATGGAGGCAGAGTTGCATTGTTCAAATGCTATACAGAGCATGGAGAAGAGGCTCAGAGCTGCTTGCCATTCTTCAGATGATATATCTAATGTTTTGAAGGTAAGAGTTAAATGCCTAACTATTCTTTTTCTTTCTGGAGTATTTGTTTGCCTCAGTGTTAGGTGCTTCTGTGGAGGTAAGTTCAGATTTTTTTTTCTAATGTCAGCAATATAGCAGTGTGCTATCCTCTCATCTCCGAACTTCTTTCTTCCTGTTTTCTGCCTGTTTTTGGTATTCACACTTGTCCATTGGTATCGCGAGAAATCGTTTGATCAGAAGTTCCAAGTTGCTTCTTGATTCTTCAAAGATCAAATGACAATTAGTTAAATTTTTCCTGTTCTTTTTCTGAAATTTGTACGGCAAGAACATAAATATGCTTGTCAATGAATTATTTTTTCATTTGTTCATTTCTATTGACCATTATTTAACCAATATTCTAATCTGCCTGCTCAACAATACATATTTAAGTGCTGGTAATAGCAGCCAACCCCTAGGATTCTTTTGCAGTGAGTGTGTGAAACCCGAAATGTGTCTGAAGCTTGTGCTTCACATTTTGCATGATTTCATTAGCTCTGACTGATAATTAGGTGCAAAGTGGTATGTTGTGTTGAAGATTCAAATTCATGGTTATTACTTATTTTATGGTGCTGCTGATTATATTCTGCAGGTCCTTGACGCTCTTTTAGCTGAATATGAAGAATCATCTCATGGTCCAGGAAAGTGGCAGAAATTGGGAGTGTTCTTACAACAGAGGTTTGTATAGAACTCTTATGATTTGTTATTAACACATGTGCACAAGTTTCTTTTGTAGGAAACATGCCCACGCCGTTATGTATATTAAGACTCTTTGACCATAAAACTTTGCAGTTTGGAAGGACCAATACATGACTTCATCAAGAGGTTGACTAATCAAATCCGATCAGACAAAAACACATTTGAGTTGAAGTGCAAATCATTCGAAGATAAGATGAGTTTGCTTAACAAGCAACTCGAAGCTAGTGAGAAGTTCAAATCTGAATGTCTCAAGCGTTATGAGGATGCTATCAATGACAAAAAGAAGCTGACTGATGATTACATGAGTCGCATAGCTAATTTGCAGCGTGATTGTAGTTCACTGGATGGGAAATGTTCCAGCTTGTTGAAAGCGCTGGATTCTGCCAAGCAGGAGTCATTGGACTGGAAAAGAAAATATGATCAAGTATTGTCAAAGCAGAGAGCTGAGGAGGATCAGGCTTCTTCAGAAATTGCAGTCCTCAAATCCCGGACCACTGCTGCAGAAGTTAGGTTGGGTGCTGCACGGGAGCAAACCCAATCTGCTCAGGAGGAAGCAGAAGAGTGGAAAAGAAAGTATGACATTGCAGTTAGAGAAGCCAAGGCTGCCTTGGAGAAGGCAGCAACTGTTCAAGAGCGTACAACAAAGGAAACACATCGAAGAGAAGACTTGTTGAGGGAAGAATTTGCCATCACTTTAACAGAAAAGGTGGACTTCCTATCTCTTATTGTACTGAATTCTGTGTGCTTGAAGATTCAAAATGGGGTTGCAGTTCTCATTTTTCTATTCTGTGGAAAATGCAGGAAGAAGAACTAAGGGAGAAGGCGATGAAGATTGATTATGCTGAACAGTGCCTAACAACTCTAAAGTTAGAGTTGAAGGTGAATGCATTTTCTCAGTTATGCTAATATATTATTATTGAACTTCCTTAATACCAGCATGTGCTTGCATACATTTTGCAACAGTCTTTGGCAATAATCTCAAATTGCGTGGGGATGTAAAAATGAGAAAGGGCTGGAGCTTTTTAAATTATTTTGATATGTTTAGGGTGATTATGGATTTACGGTTGTTGTTGCAGAAGTTATGCTTTGATAAAATCGATTGCCAGACACTGACTCAAATAGTTAATCCCGGGAGTAAATCCATTGTAGTACACTTCCCTCAGAGGGATATGTGCATTTTAAAGTATGTTAGTATGTGATGGGACATATGACATATCGGATGCATGGACTTGTTAAGATAACAAAATGTAAACAAAGATGGTATTCAAATTAGGATCCTTTGAAGTTTTTTATTTACGCCAACCCTATTGATGTTAAAACTAATCCGTTTGGACATTCAACATTCATATACTACAATATTTTTTCTGTATCTATGCTTATTACTTGAATATGTTTTCCTTTTCAGTCTGCCGAGTCTAAACTGAAGAGCTATGATATAGAAATGGCATCCCTGAAGGCCGAAATCAAGGACTTGGGAGTGAAGCTAGAAGCAGCAAATGCTAAGGCTCAATCATTTGAGAGAGAAGCCAGGATTTTGGAACAGGAGAAACTTTATCTAGAGGAAAAATACATTCCTGAGTTCAAAAGGTTTGAGGAGGTCCAAGAAAGGTGTAAAATTGCTGAAAAGGAGGCAAAGAGAGCAACTGAATTGGCTGATAAAGCACGATCTGAAGCAGCCATTGCTGAAAAGGAAAAGAGCGAGATTCAGAAGTTGACAATGGAAAGATTAGCCCGGATGGAAAGGTCAGATAGGTGCATAGAAAATCTAGAGAGAGAGAAAACTGACTTGGAGGATGCACTGCAGAAAATACGCTCATCAGAGATGGACGCTATTCATCAAGTTTCATTACTAGAAGCAAGGGTAGACGAACGCGAAAGAGAAATTGAATCACTATTGAAATCAAACAATGAGGACAGAGCCCAAACAGTTGAAGTACTCCAAGGCCTGCTAGATGCAGAACGAAGTGCACGCGCTGAAACGAACAGCAGGGCTGAGGTACTCTCTCTTCAGCTGCAATCCGCACATGCAAAAATCGATTCGCTGCAGCGGGAGTTGACTTCTGTTCGTTTGACTGAAACGGCATTAGATGCTAAGCTCAAGACTGCTTCCCATGGGAAACGTTTGAGGGGCGATGACTTTGAAACGGACATGGACTCTGTTCAAGACATGGACACTAGTGATGGTAAACCAAGAGGAAATAAGAGGTCCAAGAGCACAACCAGCCCTCTCCAGCACACGCCTCCTGCTGACGGTAGTTTGCTTTTCAGAGGTGATGAAAGTAACAACAGCCAGCAATCGAATCAGGATGATTACACAAAATACACTATTCAGAAACTAAAGCAGGAACTCACAAAACACAATTTCGGTGCTGAACTTCTTCAGCTGAGGAATCCTAACAAGAAGGAAATTCTTGCTTTATATGAGAAATGTGTTCTTCTGAAGTCGTAGGAGTTCATTTAGAGGACTTGTATAGGGAGAGTATTTATATCAAGCTTGTCAAGTTTCTATCCAACTAACTATAACTGAGGCCTGTATTGCTTTACTGTTAGAGTTGTCTAATGTCTAGAAACTTGCTTCTGAAATTGGGTCGTGATGGGAACTAGTTGTAGAAGACCCTTGATGTTTGATTTTGTCTAGAGGATGTTTGTGTTTTATTTGTTTACCACCTTGATAATTTTGTTGATCGAGTACCTAAACGAAAATTTACCCGATTTTGTTGTAACCAACTAGGGTTTGTTTTTCTATCAGCAAAACCACAAGTAGGGGGTCGAAATTATCCTACTTAAATAATAAATAAGGTTTGTATAACATTACCAACGCTTGGTTGTATTTAGGATGTATACTTTTCTAAGCTTGTGTCTCGTTATTGGTATGGAGTTCACTAAATCAATCGGTCTCTTGTATAATGACATTTTTTTTTATAAATTTGAAGTAAGTATAGAGTGACGTTTTCATAATTTTGAAAGTATGTATGACATTTTTGGCATTTAAAAAAAAAACAGATTCTATAAAAGAAATGTAACGGAAAAAAACTCACGAAAACAATGTGCGTAAAATGAAAAGGTTAAATATTTGTATAATTATTTGGTAATTGTGTATATTTGTATGGGAATATTATTTTATATTTATCCATCCATTAATAAGGTTGTACAAGGCATCACTCGACCTGAAGTGGTTAAGAAAGTTAACTTTGGTTGGAAAGAAAGACATTTTGGTCAGGTAATGGACTGTATCCAAATGTGCTTTGTTGTAACCCTTGATATTTCATTCACAAAAAAGAAGAAGCTAAGGATGTGGAATTGTAGTTTGTAATAGGAAAAAAAAAAGAGAGAATAAGTGAGCAGATAGTTCCAACAAGGATACGATTCCTAGTTTTTAAGGATTATCGGATAATCCGGAGAATGACGTCACTGCCACCTGTCAAGATCCGTAAAGGAATCTGATCCAAATCAAATCTCACCTGATACCGGAGTCAGAGTGTACCCTTTAGCCGATCCAGATCAGATCGACGCTCTTCTTCAGTCGAGTTCAAACTTCAATGGCTGATCAGAAACCCAAACCCCAGATCTTCGAACTCAACAATGGCACCATGGTCGTCAAGATCTCCGATTATGGTTGCACCATCACTTCCCTTTCTGTCCCCGCCAAAGATGGTATCATCGATTCACTTTTTCTTCAACTTTTCCATGCATTGACTGTTGATTGATTTTTTATTCTCTTTATTTCTCAAGGAAAACTTGCTGATGTCGTCCTCGGATTCGACTCTGTTGAGCCTTATCTGGTACTGAATCTCTACATAAACTTGCTCCTGATTCATTACATTAATTTGATTCATCTGATGATTCTTATAGAAATTTGGTGTAAAAGAGGATCAGTTCAGTAGTGCGTTTTTCATATGGAATGAGTTCTGAGTGTTATCCATTCATTGGCATTTTTGAGGATTCGGGCACTTTTAATCTTTTGTTAGGCTTTTAAAATTTCTGTTCTGCATCTTGGGCTTACTGATTCATTGTTTTCTCCATGCTACTTAACATGTGATTAGGAAGGGAGAGGCTCTTACTATGGCTGCATTGTTGGCCGGGTTGCCAACAGAATCAAAGATGGGAAATTTACACTCCATGGGGTTGAATATGCTTTGCCCGTCAACAAGCCTCCCAATAGTCTTCATGGTAATCATGATATCGCTTTCATCTTCATTTGGTTGGTTCCATGGGTCTGTCTCCAATTTCGCTCATTGATTGATCAAATTCTAACTGGTACTTCATTTTGTTCTTTGTTTGTTTGCTTAGTTTAGTACTGTTTGATTCAACACCAATGTTGATGTTTATATATGATCTATCCATATCTGGATTATACATTTATCTGAGAACTTTAAATTAAAATATTGAAGTTTAGGAGGGTAGTTTTTACAATCTATTTTGAACAACTCCTCAAGCGTCGTCTTTTTTCATCATTTTTACTTCTTTTTTTGTGTTTGATTTCTCACTGAATAAGAACGCTGAATGTTTTTAGGTATTTCATATCCACTATTGATTTCTCAGTGTACACATGTACTGAAAGAGGGAAAAGATAAGTGGGATAAGAATCTGATAATTCACAATAATGCATGACTTTTGGAAAGAAAAAGAAGCTCTTTTTCTCAGATTAAAATTGGGACAGTTGCTTTTAAGCATATATCAGCTGCCTGATATCCTCATTTATCATCATGTGTTCTCATTTCGTGATAAGTGATAACATTGGTATTCCATGACTCATTAACTAACTAAAAGAGAAATGTTCTGGTTTAGTTTTAAATTACTAGTTTGCCCCAATTTAGTCTTAAGCTTACACATTTTCTTCCAACTTAGACTGAACTTTAGTGTAGATTTTGTTCCAATTTAGTCCCAAGTTTGGAAAATAATTGTTCGAATTAAGTCATCCACATTGTTGTAGGATGTAACTTGAAATAATTTGCTCAATATTATGACTAAATTGGAACACGTTTAGATGTTATGACCAAAATTGCAGCAAAATCCTAGCAGTGAGACACTTATTTTGGGATGGAGGGAGCAATGCTTATTTATTTACTTCTCTTATTTCAGGTGGTTTTAAAGGTTTTGATAAGCAGGTGTGGGAGGTAGCTGAATATAAGAAAGGGGATAAACCTTCCATTACCTTCAAGTATCACAGTCGTGATGGAGAGGAAGGTTCTCTCTCTCTCTCTCTCTCTCTCCACAAAGTCTTGTCCTTTATAAATCATACTTAATTTTTTTCTACTGGAAACAGGATATCCTGGAGATGTGTCCGTTACTGCGACTTACACACTTACTTCAAGCACATCATTGAGGCTTGACATGGAAGCAGTACCCGATAAGAAGGCCACTCCAATCAACTTGGCTCAGCACACCTACTGGAATTTAGCAGGTCACAACTCTGGGAACGTACTGGAGCATTCAATTCAGATATGGGGATCCAAGGTCACTCCTGTTGATGAGAACACAGTTCCAACGGGTGAAATCGTGCCAGTAAAAGGCACAGCTTTTGATTTCACCCAAATGAAGAAGATCGGTACTTGCATTGGTGAAGTGGGGCTAGGTTATGACCACAACTATGTGCTAGACTTGGGGGATGAGAAATCTGGGCTGAAACATGCGGCAAAGGTGAAGGAACCATCAAGCTCGAGGGTGCTGGATTTGTGGACTAATGCTCCTGGGATGCAATTTTACACGGGTAACTATGTGGATGGAGTCACTGGAAAGGGCGGTGCTGTTTACAATAAGCACGCAGGGCTGTGTTTGGAGACACAAGGGTTTCCCAATGCCATAAACCAACCAAATTTTCCCTCCATAGTTGTTGAACCAGGCCACAAGTATCAACACAGCATGTTGTATGAATTCTCCGTCGAATGAATCGATAGGTTTAGGACGAATAAAGGCTCACTCTGTTGCCTGTGAGCAATATAAACTTACTTGGATGTTGAAATAATAATATTACATGTATTTTGAAATCTGTAATTTGTTAGGTATGATGATGATGTTAGAATTTAGATGCAGCAGATCCTTGCACACACTATCCTTAATTTTCTCTGATGATCATGTCCACTCCTACACATCCGAAGGCTTATTCTCCTTCACATTGCCTTCTATCCTTTTTGGAGGTTGTCAGATCCTTGCCGGTGAGAGTTGGTCTCATTTTTGGAGCTCTGGCTAGACCCTTTTAACCATCTCTTCTTAGGACTGCACCTGTTACTGTCTCACCCTGGATAGCCCAACATATCATACAACAACAAAAACAATTTTGGAGTAGACTTCATCGACTAAATGTTGATCACGATGGCTAATGCATACAAATATTTTATTCCTATTGTCGAATCTTTAGCGATGCTTTGATCTTCTAGACCCTTATGAATAACTTCTGCACACGTATTTTGTGGTAGTCTTTGCACCTTCTTAAGACTCCTAATTAACCATTCATACTAGTGCATCAATAGGCTTATGTTGCACATGATCGAATCATCGTCATTGGTGCTCTTGTATTTTCTCGTTCATAGGCACAACACTTACACCGGTATGGATGTGGGAATGTGTTGATGTTGATCTATATTTACAGACGTAACTCTAAATCAGATAATACAACGACTATTTTATTATTTTGATTAGAGACTAGCCTCATGTCAATGAGTGATTGACTCCTATTTGGCTCCAGAAATAACAAAGCATACTGTATGTGGATCCTCTTATAAGATATAATTGTTCAAACAAATACACAACTATAAGAAGCAGTTGTTATTTTTCTGAGTAAAAGCTTGAGCAACAGCAACCATTAGAGAACATTCTCATCAACACAAATACCAATCCACAAATGCGATGATTTTATTCCAAATCATTCTTCAACTGTTCTACCAATGAATACTACTAACATTACCTGTTTTATCTTCTTTCCAACGATAGTACCAATACAAAATTTGGCATGCAAAACCGTTTGTGACAAAAATACCCTAGCCAAGTCCAATTTGGTGCCTGCAAACAAAGAATATTTCTTGTGTCACAACTGTTTATTATGTTCTAGCCCTCTATACCATGTCACCAAACCAGTAGCTACTCCGTGGCTTTGATCCTTGATGGCTCTCCCACAGCTTGCTCCATCCTTGTATACCATTCACCAATTCGCGTGTGCTCCACCATATCTCTACCAGACCTCAGGTACCGAATAGGTCTCAGAACCCCAAACACAGCAAGGTCAGCTAAGTTAGGCTTGGAACCCCCTGAAATAACAATCGTAACAAGATATTAGACACATCAAACCCCAAGCTTCCTTTACAATAACATTATGCTACTTAGATAGCTATAAAATATTCCACCAGAGTTGAAGTGAATCGGAGAGTGCATACCGAGGAAATCCCGGCCATTCAAAGCATCTACCCATGTGTCTGCAGCTTCATAGAGGGCTGCACGTTCATCAGTTATGTTATATTTCTTCTTCAGTTTCTTGGACACAAAATACATCGCAACAGCTCCAGCATATTTCACACTTATCCTCTCCGCGTAGCTGAAATTACCTGCAATCACAAAAGGAGTTGAAGTTCCCAGAATCCCCATTTTATGTACAAATTGCTTGAGGATCAACTTAGGAAATTACAGGTCCCAAACAAAACATGAGACAGATAAAATACTAGTTCCATTTCTGAATGATTTCTTTGTCAAACAAAATAAATCATTTAAGGTCTAGATTAAGAGTGAGTGGAAGTAAATAAACTTTAAGAAAATCCACATGTCTCACCATTGCTTGTAATATAGTCAAAGGATTCGAGCGCCTCAGAAGAATTTCTATATATATTTGGAGATAATACATGCACCAAGTGACTATCAACCCACCTACATCATGGAATAGATCCATCAATACACAAACATGTCAAGACTCAAGAGTTAGATGACAAAACCACTAACCACGACAACATGATAAAATTGTGTTAGAAAGAGTAATGTGTCGCACTGATCAGAGCAAAAGAGCTTTTGTCTGAAATGCCTTATAAGTAGATGTATTATTCACTTACTTTGAACTCAGACATATGGTAACTTTATATTTCCCTCTTCACCTAGAGTAATTATCAATATCTCATGCTACCCCTGAAAGGACAGATATAGGGCATGCATCCCATAGCTACAAAACTTGAGGAAGGTCATCTCCTAAATCCTGAATAATCAAATCTAAGCTATATAAATGATTATTCTTCAAGTAAGGTGGAACGGCAAGCAATGCAATTTCTTACATACACTCCCAAACTCAAATCCAACAGTATTCCACATCAAAATTTAAATGTGGCTCCCACAAATATCTCAGTCAAACTATAAGTACGGAAAAAATTGAACCTGAGCTTAAGAGTGTAACAATAAATACAAAGGAAGATAAAAATGCTCCCACAACAATTATCCACAACTGATGAAAACATTCATCGCCAGTGTTAGGAATACTGAGGAAAACTTTGAATATATTTCCATTTTTTTCTTCTCAAAGTTTTCATCATTGTTTGATCTCAATTTTCAAAGAATAGACACCTCAATTTTCAACCACAGAGGGGAAGTGAGGAATGAGCATAACAAGAGTTGAGAAACAACATACTGTCTCCACTTTTTCTCTTCATCGTCAGCTTTCTGAACTCTCTTGTTTGGAAGAATCTTTTGACCCATCTTATCAATTATATCTGCACACATCATGTGAGCCAATAGACTGAAAAATTATAACGGAACTCCATGACTTCATGACATGGAGAATGCTACTAATGTAGGTTCAACACCAAGAAATCCATACAATAAACCTTTAAAAATCAAACTTGATGGTCAGGATATCACAAACCTGAAGAGTCAACCAACTGTTCACCATCCACGACCAATATAGGCACCTTCTTGTAATCTGACCATTTGATCTCTTTCTTACTTAATGGATTGACCTCGACAACTTTGTATGGTATGTCATAGTAGTCCAAGAATGCTGAAATTAAAAGTAAATGTAACATAAGACGAAGAAATAAACACTTCAATTTCCTACATCCTATTCCCTGTCCCTGAAACCATAATGCTCCATTCAATTACTACATGGCTACTTGCAAAGAACTCTTAACATAAGAAAATAAACGAACTGCGGGATCAAGTAAAACTAAAACTCGGAATCAACACCTCACAAATCAAAGTCGGCTGACTCATTCATAACCCTCCCTTAATTCACTGAAGCCAAATCATTCTCTTCTTCAAATCAATACTATTCAACAGTTGTACCACAAAGCAGTGCATTTATGAGATCAACAATAGTACAAGAGATGGTACCTTTAACTTTGTTGCAAAAGGGGCAAGCTTCGTACTGATAAAGCACCACCTCCTTCGGCACTAGCTCCGGCTTCGGTGGTTCCTTGGCGTAAACCTCTTGCGAAGTCATA
>JAYMSV010001706.1:0-12302 GCA_036897745.1 Erodium moschatum | reverse complement strand
GCATGAAAAGCGGGTAGGGTACGGGTATCAAAAACCCCGCCCCATACCCTACCCATTGCCATCCCTAATGTTGACTAAGATGCTTCATGTGATCTTATCTTTTGCTAAAAATATGTGAATATGATTCTCCGTATTCTGATCAGAAGTGTCTATCAATGTGCTAATTTTGTTTTAAGAGCATCCACAACTATACTAAATCGAGTGGGTCTAATGTAGGTTTAATATATCCAAAAACTAAGGATTTTTTTAATTTCCTTTTTCCACAAAATTTATGTCTATTAGATCCTGCTCGGTCTAATCTTCAAAATATGCACAAACTACACAAAAAAACAATATCTGAAACTAAATTATTAAACGAATGAACGAGAAGATAGCACACGATTAAATTATAGAAACGCTCTTGCTCGCAAGTTATTGCCTATAACATAGTATAATCGATGGTTGTCAGGTCAAACTCGTCAAGGTTAAACAGATCCATCAAAGTTAGTAAATATGGTGTGAGAATTATCTGTTGGAAGATGATGAAATTTGAAAAAATGTAATAGAAAACATTTCTCTGAAAGAGTATTTACACATCAAGAAGAAGTTTATCTTCAGATTAAATTAACTCTTATTTTTTAACAATTATTTTCCGCACCACATGGCCGAATCTGCTTGGCTTGAAAATATAGTCATTTAGATTCAGCCTTTCAGGTCGATTACGGAATCCGTCAGTGTCAACAGATTCATCCACCCACGTTAACAGACTCGCTGATTCGACAATGTATTAGACGGACGTAGGCTCAACCCTACTTTTTCTCCTCGCGCGATTCGACGGTGATTTCAATACAGGTTCACGTCATTACAAGTGCTTGAAGGGGGAGAATTTTTTGTTCATTTTTTAATCGGTGTTATTGTATGATACTTTTTCTTAAAGGAAACGAGGTAATATTATTAAATGTCGGCAATCAGAACACAGTGAAATGGTTCGGGGTCTGAGAAGACCCCTTGCCAGTTCCAGACAGGAGATGAACGAGCCGCCCTGGCAAGCCAATGAGCTGCTTTGTTCGCTGTCCGTTTAACGAATTCGAGGTGCACGTCCTCGAGTTTTGAGAGAAGGGAAATACAATCATTAGCGACTATCCCTATTGGAGAGGACGATTTTCTCCCCTTGTTGATCACATCCACTATGACCTTACAATCACTCCTGATGAAAGCCCTCTAACGTGGTTCTTGGTCCAACCATTGTAGGGCGTCTCTGATGGCGTAGACCTCTATCAACCCCGGGTTCTGAGGACCTTGGAAGGATGTAGATCTCGCCCGGAGTATTTGTCCTGTAGCATTTCGGCAGACCCAACCAGTGCCTGCTTGTCCAGTAGCCGCGAACAGGGCTCCGTTTGTGTTGATTGCTACCGACCCCTCGGGGGGTAGGTCCACTCGTCATGTATTATTGCCGGACCTTGACTTGAAGGCTGGGATACTTTTAATAATAACTTTGATTTAAATTATTATTTTATGAGAGAAACATTTGAGATCTCAGATATGTATATTATAAAAATAATACGGTAGTATATATGTGTATAATATACAAGACCAGATGAGTTACGTGGCCTAACGTTGGTTCTTTACAATTCGACCGCTGATCTGAGTTCAAATCACACTGACACTAGGGTACAGAAATTAACTTTGAAAAACGTCACAAGCGAGAGAAGGTGACTGAACGCGTCCACCTCGGTCAACTAGCAGTTCCGCGCATACCTGAAAAATGAAGCAGAAACATATTAAGGTTACATGACATGATGAACAAGGCTCGTCCAGATCCAAGGTCCTATAGGTTGAGCTGTGCTGTGCTGTGCATGAATAAACAAACTTGACCTGGCAGAAAGCGAGTGAGTCAGAGCCCCTCTTGGAGCACTCACACGTTGAGTCCTCTGATCTTGATCCTTCCCCACATGCATTGCAGCCACCTCCTTTTCCAGTGACGCTACCTCTCTGCGCATCTTTTTCGCCTCCACTTCCATGGCTTTGTTCAACGTTTCTACCTTCTTGGCTAACATCTGTTCAATTTGCAAACTAGCATCATCATAACCAGAAAGTAACACTATAACAAGAGACAGACAAGAACATTATCAAACCTCGATGGCCTCGTCCTTGTCCTTGAGGCTTTGATCTTTGTCATGGCAAGCTCTCCTCAGAGCTATAACTTCTTTCTGTATCATATCATACAGCATACCGGAAACACAATCTTCATTTTCAGCTTTTGTATTTTCTTTTGTGAGTTCCTCATGTGGAGCAATTGGCTTAGCCTCATCACTATCTGTTTGCTCAATAGTAGCACTAGATCTGTCAAGTGGTCTACCGCCTCCATCAAGTGATCTTGATGACATCTTGGCATGCTTTAACAATGCACTAGCACTGCCCGAACCAGATTGCGGTATTCTCCTTGAATGGTGGCCATTATTAGAAGATAATTTGGAGAAATTCTCTGCTCCGCCAAGAGACTGTCGCCTTGTAGATCCATTAGCAACACTTCTTCCTTCTATGGGACCATGGGAATTACCACTAGACCCCTTAAGGCGTTCCTCCAAGACCTTGAACCTTAGTTGGTATTTTTCCTACAGTAATAAATCAATAGTCTATTTAGTATCAGTTATTAGACAAGAAACAGAAGCAAGGAATGAAACGACACGGATTAGCTTACTTTCATTTGTGCCTCTGCCTTAGCCGTACGCTCAGCTACAGCTAATTTGTCACGGAGCTGTTGCATTTCTCCCTGGAAAAGAAAATATAGAAGAACATAGTAAACCCAACATGAATTAATGACCAAAAGCCTGTTTCGAAGAGTAATTGTTTTGACATCTGGGTTTTATTTACCCTATAAATATGACAAAAGTATACATAAAGCATGTATAAACAAAACAAAAGTTAGGTAATGAATATATAAGCATACAGCCCAGTGAATTTTAACTTATGGGCTGATACTACTGTAGAATATCTAGGCAAACTTTTCAGTGAGTAATAAGGTTACATAGATCTCATAACATACCTGAAAAAATCTTCTTTCTTCAAGCCATTGCTTTACAGGCATAACTTTGTCATTACCATCTTTCCATTCATTAGCAACTACAGTGGCAACCCGATTTGCAGTAACCTTAGCACGAGCTACTTCCCGTTCCAAAGTTTTTTTCTCCTCCTATCCAAGCTTTTTAAAGTAAGGGGAAAGTTGGGGGAAATTATAGTTTAAAGTAATCCGAGGATAACAAGTATTACATTCATCTCTTGCACTTTTCGCTGGAAATCTCGCACAGCATTGGCAGCTGCACCACCGGCTAAAACAGCCTCCTCAAGCTCACGAACAGTTTGGGTAAGCTTTTCAACCTCAGCAACCTTTTGGCGATGCATTTTGTCCAGAATCTTGTTCTCTTCCTGATATATGAAAAAAACAGGCCAAATTGGGCTCCTCGTTGTCAATCCAAGGTTCTAGCCAATACTTGCATGGATAGCCACCAAAGGGAGAATTAAAAAGACAAACACACCTGACAAATTTCAATCTGCTTCGTCAGATCTTGGTTCCTGTTTTGCAGATCATCAACCAAGGAGGCCTTTATCAAAGCCAGCTGAACAGTTCTCTCAGCCTCAAGTAGAGCAGCCTCCTTAGATTTAGTGAGCCTATCAAGTGCTCTATTATCATCCTGCAAGTTTGCCGCCTGACAAAAAAACCCGAGCAACACTGATAAGTTGAAACCATCAACCATCAGAACTCCTGTTCACACATAAAACATTACGTCTCTCACAATGCTTCAGAGCCCCCACCCGCGTATAGGATTTTAAAATATACAATTCCAGAATTCAAAAAGTTGCGATATCGATGCAAGTATTGATATGGAATAAATAATTGCCGTTGAAGGAAACTATGTATTGAGTAAAATTTCAAAATATACCTCCAGCCTGGCCATCTTAAGTTCTGCCTCTAATGGAGCAATGATGGCCTCAATTGGGGGCATTTCATCGTCCTTTTGAGCTGCATGTACTCTTCTAAGTGTAGCTTCTGCAGCAAATTGTGCAGCCAATGCTGCTTTTTTCTCATCGTTTACCTTCTTAACTTCAAGGTTCTGGAAATCACAATGAAATCATTATTGCAAAAAAAGAAAAGAAAAAAAAAGAGAGGCTCCATTGGTGGCTACAGAGGAGCAATGATTCAAATCAGACAGCGCTCAGCAGTGAAAATGGTACCTTGCTTTCCAGGAGATCTTCAGTTGCTTTAAGTTTTCCATCCACTTTGTTTAGTTCATCTGTGAGCTGCAATTAGGGTATAAACTTAAAAGGGAGGAAAAAGACAAGAAAAGAAGAGGGAAATTATTGTAAGTCGACATGCTCATTAGCTACAACTTTCAATGGTTGTCAACAGTCGATACATATATGACAAAACAAAAATTAATTTGTACTTCCAGTTCAATGAGACAAATGTATTTGTATACTGACAAAATTGAAGTACAGTGTTGGATATGTGAAAATCTATTATCATGTCCAGGCACCCATTCAAATAAACTACAAGAGCACTTGGCTCTACACGGCCAAACATCGATGCACCGAAACTGTATAGCACGGCTGGGATTGAGCCAACTGGATACCCAAACTACAGAAGAATATGAAAAGACTTGAATAAAAGCACTCTCATATTTATTTTTATGGAGAAAAAACATAAAGAATCAAGCTATTGACACGAATCATAGATCACCTAGATAATAGAAGCTTAATAGATAACTTTTCATCCCCAATCTGACAGAATGTCAAACAATATGTGCATGTCATCTCATTTTTTTGAAGAATGATATAATTCATTTGACTGTTTAATCTATTAAATGGTTCTCTAAAACAAAACTATAACATGTTTCCTTCTAAAATTAACAAAAGGTGCATGGAAAATGTAAAAACAAATAATGTTCTTAAAAATTTGGATCGAAGGAGTTGATGCTAGTCATTAATCCAAATGCAAAGAGACAATTAGTGGACAAATGGGTCAGGATAAGAGACTGGAGCCCTAAATAAATTTAAGGCTGGAGAATGACATTCTTATCTGCACTGATCTAGCAAGTAGAGGACTTGATATCCCATCTGTTGATATGGTTATTTGTCATATTCCAATGAGCTCCAAGGACTCCGAGTTCATGCACACAAGTCATATAATATTTTTTTTTGTCCTGATAGTTTAGCTTAGAATCATTTCTAAGATAATGAAATCACTGTTGAGTATAAATAATTAAAAACAAAGGGAAACCATATATAGTTCTAATATAGTACAACACTACTTCAACTACACTACTTGATTCAGAGTCATTATTGCTGAAGTATGTGTTGTAGTGGCACTAATAAGAATTCCCAGTTCATCTTCATTCAACATGCCACCGTTGGATGACAAAACTCAGAGTTGATGACATTAGAAGTGAACTTTAAGGTGATAAAGAACAAACCGTACCTCTTCAACTGCCTTCTCTTTCAGACGTTCTGAATTCCTCAAGGACTTGATTTCTGCAAGTGCATCTCCAAGTTCCCTATCTTTATCTGCAGTTATAGTACACAAGATAACCCATCAAAGAAAGCTAAAATGAGTTCTAAGTCATCGGAGAAAGCTACAAGCACCAATACCCCCAGAATTTTATATTCCTACACCCCAATGAAATAAGATACTCAATGTTCCGTGCATTAGTTCAACTTTGTTTCTATTTTGATGGAAATGATGAGTACTAAGAGCTGCATATGTGTAGTGGTTGAGACTCACTTACACTGCAGAAATTGAACCAAAACCAGAAAACTGGACAGGGAGATCATATAATTTTATGAAATCACTGTGAAACTCCTTTGGCAAAATAAGTAGCTTCAATGGAAGAAAAAAAATGAATTAGCCTGAAAAATCTTCTCTTTCAAACATTCTTGTTCTCACTACCCAATTTCCAAATTTGCATATGATTATTTAAGTGAATGAACTCCATCAGGTGTCAGTATTAGAAAAAGTTTAAAAATCATAACGTTCCCTACAAATCCCAATTGAATTATACTGATGAAAAATTAAAACAGGCTAAAACTACAACTTATCTCTGCAGTCATAAATTAAACTGAACCTGAATTTCTATCTACGGGAACTATATGATAAAGGGATTTTGAATTCACATCCATAATTTCATTCGTATTAGAAAAAATTTCTCACACCAAACAAACAACTCAGAACCTGATCAACCAAATGAAAGTAAATGCCATAAAAAACTAATTTGGAGAATAGTTGTAGAAGAGTTCAATGAACAAAGCTCCAGTCAACTCCCAGCCATTACAACTCACAAACAGAACTCAAAAAGTAGCATGCAGCATTCCTGTTTGGGTGACTGATTAGCAAAAGGGAGCTGAAGAAGTTGTAAGAGCAGAGAGAAGAGAAACGGAATTACCTCGGAGGTCGTTGTCGAGGCGATTGAGCTCGACACGGACAGGATCGGAGCCGGGCAGAAGGGTAACGATGTCTTCCACCTCACGGGAAATGGCCGCGGCGGCGGGCTTCTTGCGAGACCGGAAGGAAGCCGACGAGGTCAGCGTCTCCGGCGGATCAGCGTAGCTAACGCAGTTGCTCGCCATCCGAGAGATCTCAGTGAACCCAATCGATCACGAGAGAAATTGAATCGGAAGAGTGAAGACAGAAATGGGAGCGCAAAGTGAGGCAGAGAGAGAGTAGATTAAGGAGAGGTTTAGGCGCGAGTTTATTTCCAACTATTTGTGGTTTCTATACTGTGATTCGGCTGTGTACGCCTACAAATGCACTGGCGTGGGCCCGGGAATTGATGATGCATTCAGCTGAGTTTCCTTTTTATCTTCAAAGTTTGTTTTACTCGTAGCATCATATCCACTCCACATATGATGTGTGTTTGTGTACGGTTTAGTAATCAACTGCCTAGGTTGCTTCCACTGCCCTCATAGTCATATTGTAGGGTCCTCTCACTCTCATGACCGTCCAACGGCTACGACTCCTTTTGGATTCAAAAATATAAATCCAACATTTTTTTTAACGGACAAATTGAATCGAATTATAGTTCAGCATAATTGATGATTGTACTCAAATCAAGTATTTGACGTATTACAAAGGTATAAAGGATAAAATAACTCATATATAAATTATGAATATAAGACAAGCCATGGAAACAAGTGATCCGAGCAATGTTCTTATAAAGGTAAATCCTTTCAGAGATTCTCACTCTCGAGCTCATCCCCTCACATGGCTTGTCAGTCCATCTCGTCACCTAGTCGCCCTCCTCTAAGGCAGAATGATGGTTCTGCCTTCATTTCCTTCCAATCGGAGCCTCCCTATCGCTTATTCTAGCTTCATCTCCGAGATCTCTTCCTCATCCTTCGATTCCTTTTCCCCGGTACCTAACACTCCAAAATCCACCCCACCTTGTCCTAGACCGGCAAAGGATGAGTCCACAACCGCGCATCGTCCACACCCCACTTCTCCTTCCATAAGGACCTCCGCCGTCGGGCTTCTCCACGATCCAGTCTCGGAATCCCAATCAACGGAGATTCCGACCAGCTCCGATCATGCCTAAGCCCCCTTCTCTGTTACGGGTCATATGTTTTATTAGGTTATTAGTTCAACTTATTGTATTGGGCTATATAGGGTAGTTGGGCCTTTATCTATTTTAATGGGTTTTGTTAATTGGCTAGCCCAAGCCCAGTCCATATTACTTTGTCATTTGTCTACAAAACAGAAACATGAGAATGAAATAGGCAGACAATTGATCTCACTGATATTACATTTCTCTCTAACTCTCTTCTCCCTCCTTCCTCTCTTCTGTATCTCTTCTTCTTCTCTATCATCTGAACCCTAATTTCTCTATTTCTCTATTATCCCTTCTTCTTCTTCTTCTCAGCCTATACATGACCATTGGTACCTGATTTTTTCCAGCCTCCCAGACCTCAACTTGGCCGAAACATCCCACAATTGGTCCTAGCTTCAAACATCCAACATCTGACAGGTTTGTCACAAGCACTAAAAATTGAACCAACTTGGAAATGTCGAAATACATAATGTTAGAAGTAACTGAAGAGCACTGATGACAAACTAGATCCTTAAACACATTGTAATAAGATCCCATAATTTCCTCAGGTTCTTGCGCACCAAAATCTTTATCAGTCCACGATATACTCTTAGATATGCCAATCGCTACTTTGGATGTCTCTGCACCTCTATCAATCAAGTTCTCAGCAACAAGACGAGCCCTTGACAACTCATTATCCGAATAGGACAAGATTACAGTGATTCCCCCATATTCCTTAGGCAATAAATGAATCTCCCCAACACCATAGGACACACCCAACTGCCTCAAATTCTTAAAACTGCATTTTACGCCATTACCCTTTTTAAGTTTACTGGAAACACCATTTTGAACCAAGCCCACTACCTCTTCAGCCATAATTGTTGCATCTATACCGTTGCTGAAAAATTTGGCACTATAACCCAATTGTTCCAATAGAATCTCAACAATATTCACTGACCTTGAGCCCTCAATATCATAATAAGCATCAGAAATAAAACTCCATATAACAATGAAAATTCCTTGTTCTAAGATAAGGGAGGTGCCAACCCCAGTAGGCCAAATACCCACCCCAAGACCATCTATAGGTGGAACTATCAATTGTAATTCAAATGGCACCGAGCATACCTTAACATAGTGCAATGGGTTTGATATGGGCATTTCATCGAACACCTTGTGGGCATCAGAAATGTCTCCTTCCAATGTGAGAATCCTAGAATCATTTGAACCCTTTGTAGATTTATGGTTGAATACTCAGACTTCCTTAGTTACTACTTCAATCCCAGACTCATAATCGACAGAAACATACTCCGATGGCAAAAAAAAAAATCTTCACCCAAGCTTGCAGCAGAAACATGTCATGAATGTAAGGACAAGGATACCACGTAGGACGGGTTGTTGGGGCGGTTACACAGGTGAGAGTTGTTAGCCACATCAGCAAGGTGCTTAGAGAGTTGTTAGAGAGTTTGTTAGAGCTGTTAAGCTTTCTGTTAGCAGCTGGGTTAGCTATAAATAGTGAGTGTGGATAGAAATGGGCATTCTTGTCTAATTGGGTAAACACGGGACAGTGTAGAGATCATTGAGAGCTCCATCACTGTAAGGGATTGTCAAAACTAAGCAATAAACCTTTCAATTCTTCTTCTTCCTTCTCCATTTCTGCGTTACTCTATTACAAAACAATCGGAGATGGAGAAACCACAGAGAATTTACCAGGTGGGTCTGGAATCCTTGAAACCAATGCCTGAAGACTTGTGATAGCTTCATCCATTTGAACTTTAACACGAACAAGCGAGTCATTGATGGCACGAAGCTCCATCGTTGTAGTTGAAGCAAAAGAAATTTCGTCCATCAGGTAGAGCCTAGAAAGGGGCTCTGATACCAATGATACACTCCAAATGGAATGTATGAGAAAAATGGTAGAAATAAGGGTTTTGTGTAAGAAGAGGAATTAAGAGAGTGATAGAAGAGAAGAGATAGAGAAGAAGGAGAGGAGAAGAGAGAGGAACAATTTATCAGTTGAGATCTGTGTCTATTTCTCTATTCAGCAATCATGTCTTTTGTAGACAAAGCACATAAGGAAGTTGAACATTAGTTGCTGAAATGGGCCTGGGCTGGCCACTAACAAGCCCCCCTAGAATAGCTAAAAGTCCAATAAGGTTGTAGCCCAATAATAATGGCCTTATTACAGTAATAACTCGTAACATTACCCTCTCCTTCAAACGATTCTTGTCCTCAAGAATCTGATTCAACTCATAAAAAACAGAGAACAATTCAACATAACCAAACACCTTATGAATCACAAATATGATGTATGCTTCCCCTTCATGTTGATCTGGTGCTCTGTTTGTGAATTCATCCACTCACATGCTGACATACCTTCCCAAATCGTTAGTAAATGCCAACAAGCATAAACCATCAAGCTCTTGTAATTTCTGAACCATCTTACACTCATGGAAGGCATCCTCAACCATTCCATCAATGTTATTCATAAAGAAAAAATTACCTCCACAAAACATCTTCTTTTCTTCCTGTTTCAAAACACCTTGCACCATAAATTTCAGCAGGGAATTCCCTTTGATGTTTGGGGTAATGATTCTTCTAGTTAGCCTCCATCTCTTGCCAGCAACCAACAAAGGTTTGAAAGCACCCAAAACTTTGCCAAAAATCTCATACAATAGATAGGACATTGGTGGACAAATAGTGACTGACCCCACCAACGCATAATCATTTGTTGTATCGTTGACATCCATAGCAACTCCTAAATCAAGCGACAGCTGAAACACCCAATATCCTCCAAGAACAAGAACATTGTTTCCATACTCTTTAATTATCTTATCCCATAACACCTGAATTCTCGAACAATGAGTAGTAAGATTTTTAAGCCATCCTTCATTATCCCAACACAACCCAATATTTGACCATATTCCAGGTTCTTCATATGGATCCCAACAAAGGCAATGTATGTCCGATTCTATCATTCTAGCATATCTTTCAATCATTGACTCAAGCACTAACCCAATATGAGCCATAACATTATAAGTTGTAAATATGGTCCTCAATATTGAACTTCCCAGAGAGACAAATATCTCAATACCTTCTTTATGGCTACCACAAACAACATCAAAAAATTTAGAAATGTATCCATCCCAAATCAGATTATTGAAAGTACCCTCAGAGATTTGTGTAACCCAGGTATATAAATCAATTTGTAAGGATGGAATCATATGAAATAGTATGAGAATTAAAGGCTTGTAGTTACTGTTCTTTTTTGTCAAACTCCCTTTCCCAACTAAACTCACCAGAAAATACCCAAATTTTGCAGCATTTTGGAAGGGGGCTGCCATATATCATCATCCTCAACTCTATCATCTAAATCACCACATAACCCACAAGTGTTTCTATAACTCATTGCTTGATGAAAGCATAATATATAATCAATACCAGTAGGACATATTCCTAATTCAGTAGACTGTGAAGCTAGAACCAGCAAGCAGGAAAGGAATGGGAGTGAGCATACCTTAACCAAGCCAAAGTATCCAATAGTTGGTATGAGCTTCAAACATCTAACAATTGTTCTTCCAACCACTGTATCAAACAACTTCGTTGTACATATCATGTGCACCAACCTAGAATAATTGAGTCTTCGTTGAACAATAGGAACAATAGACCTTCTCATGAGAATCATAACACCCTTTAAGACAAGTGGATTGAGCCATACTAGAATTCCATCCAAGAACCTTAAGAGATTTGTCACTCTCATTAAAGCTTGAACAAGCTTGAAAGTGTTGAAGTACCTTTCCCTTGAATACTTTCCTGATGTCGTCCTCCAATCTGTCCCAGCTTTTATCATAGCCACAAAATCCTCATAACTGATTTTCCCATCCTTGTAAGTGTCGACCCCACACATGATGTCATTGAGCACATCATTTTCAGTTTCACCCGAGTCATCGGCTAAGGCTTGTTGTAGATCATCGAACTCAATAATTCTGCTTCCATTTTTGTCAAAAAATACAAATGCTCTGCGGAAGTGGTCATCATTCTCCATCTTCTGCAAGTGAATGGTCACTGCTACAAACTCCCTAATTAAGCGCTCCATTCCCATCAATATCAGCCACTTCCATCAACATTTTAATCTCAGGATCAGCTAGTTGCGAACCACCAACCTTGCGAAGTCCGACTCTTAATTCCCCAAATGTTATTTTCCCATCATTATCCATGTTCATAAAATGGAGGAACATTTTCCGAACAAGGCTTTTAGCACTCTATGTAATCTGAGGCCAAGGTTCCCTCTTGAAATCAATCACTCCCCTCAAGATTGCTACATCGACACCTCATTCAGTATCTACCCAAAATGGAGGAACTCCATATCGCAAAATGTATATCTCACTCTAGCATGATACACTCCAAAATGGGTGTAAACTGAACTATCCATTCCCACACTACCCATCAAATCCCAAGTTATTGGTAACACGATTTCATCAATTCTCAGCCCAAATACCCATCCATAACCTTCGTTTCTAAACGTCATAATTTTCTCTGTGTCAATACTAGAATCTATCATTAACTTGGTTATGCCATTCAAGCTCAAAATTCCATTTGAACATAGAAAACACAAGTGAACCACACTATCTTCAATTTCCAACCCATAGAAAAGTTTGATACTGAAACACAATTGATTCGATGGAACCCCAACAGTGTCTACTGACCCTATGCTCCCAATATCATAAAATGTATCAAAAATGAAACCCC
>JAYMSV010001705.1:0-12303 GCA_036897745.1 Erodium moschatum | reverse complement strand
CTAATAACTAAATCAAAGAGGGTGGTTCAGTCGGCGTCTCTCCGTGGTACGTCGTCGGAGCTCCCTTGCTTGATCGTCGGACCGTGTTTGGTGGGTTCTTGTTCGCCGGAGACAAGCTCGTTCGCCGGAGCAGGATGGCTCGTTGTCCGTGTGAGCCAATGTCGTTGTTTGCCGGTAGCTGGAGCCGATTGCTTTCTGTTACCCAGTCGTGGGCCCTTATTGATGGATGGAGCCCCCTTTTTCCATTTATCCGGTCTCCGTCTCAAGTTTGTTGTCGTTGGTGGTGCTGTGTGCGCCTCGTTGATCCTTTGTGCGTCAGTTCTGGGTGTTGTGAGCTGGTCATTTGGGCTTGGCAGTGAGCTGGTAGCCGGTTTTGTGCCCCCGGTCAGAAGGGCCCGAATCTTCTCTTGCCTGGCGTCTGGTGTTTCGGTAGGCTCTCCTCTGTGGTATGGCATATCTGCGCGCAGAGTTGGTTTTGATTATCGGTTTTGGGTGTTGGCCTCCGATATAGCTGATTGCGTTGTAGATTTTTCGGCTTTTCGTTCTAGATCTGGCGTGGGACTCGCTTCTCAACCAATCGGGTTGTAGATTGTAGCGGATCTAGTCGATTAGCTCCGGGTGCTTTCATACTCGGTAGAAATACCGATCCTATCCCTTTTTGGGCCTTTTCCTGGTGTTGGCCGGAATTGATATTGGAGGACTTTGTGAGAGTTTCACTGTCTGGAAAAGCTTGGTCGATCGATGCTCTTGACGGCTCTGGAGCTTTTCACACTAGTGGAGGTGCGGTCTTCCTGTGGCGTTGTTCTTCTCCGCGGCTTCGGTGTCAGATTTGTTGGAGTCAAGGTTGGATCCGTGCTCGGTATGATTACAGGTCTTTCCCTTCGGGTCCTCGCTTGGTGTTGGCAGGCGAGGGGATATTGGTATCGGTATCGGAACGCTCAGCTTGTGTTCCTGCCTTGGATCCCCAGATCCTGTTGACTTAGTTCTGCTGCCTGCTTGGAGGTCCGGGCTCGATCTCGGTAGAAATACCTATTCTCCCCCACTTTGGGGCTATTCTCGGTGTTGACCAGATTGGGGTAACGGAGGGTTGTGTTCAAGCTCCTTCGCCTGGCAATCTCTTTGCCCTCTCTATACAGCTTTTTAGCCCCGACGAGGGTAGGGTTGAGTTATTACCAGTTCGTTGACTATGCTGCTGGTAGTTTTTTTTTTATTCATGCGGTTCATGGTTGTAAAATCAGGGTATTTAGACCTTTTAGTTGTTATGCACTTCATGGTTGTAAATTCTGGTTCTTAGACCTTCATTTCAGGTGCTTGTTAGTCTACCAGTGAGATGTTGTATACCCATTCTGGTGTTCTTCAGGGTTTCTATACACATTCAAGTGTTCTTCAGGGTTTGATGGTTGTATCTTGCCCTTACAATTAACTGCGTCTAATTTTGGGTTTTTGAGGTCTGTTAGTTAGACCTGTTCTTGTATTCCTTTTTCACCTCGTGAGAGGTTTCAATTTAAATTTGCTATTGATGATAAAAAAAAAAAAACCTACATTTTTTTTAATCATCATCCCATATTTCGATTTTCAAATATGATGTGCCCGACTTGTGATTGGGGCGAGTAGGAGACGATTTGAAGTCATTGTGTTACCATCTCGTATCCAATGTATATGAACACTTATTTTTTAATATACATATTGATGAACAAGGATACTCCAGTCTCCATACCCAATCGAAACAAGGCAAAAAAATTCAGACACAAAATCCACCCCGTTATTATGTTTCCAAATGCAGTTACTAAAAGTTGTATATTTTTTCACAGACTCAAGCTCTTACCAACAGCTCGTAAACATTACCGTTACTATCCCCACCAACACGCTTCAACATCTCCAAACTCTTGCGACTCCCTAAGAACTCAACCCTTCTGAACATCACATAACCACGTTCTACTGTTTCTTTACTGCCATAAACCGACCTCAGCCGGTCTGCATGTCTCGAGTCCGTGTGAATCGCAGCCTCAATCTCATCCCCCAACATGTTCTCCTACAAACACACACACAATATCAGCACAACCTTAATACACATAAAAAATACATCTTCGGACCATATTGTTACCTGGTAAAATGCATATATATGATCCAACACCTGCAAACATGTGAACCCTTTGCTGCTGAAGAAGGTTCTAGAAGAAGGGCCCATCTCTCCAAACCGGTCAACGGGAAATAGCAAGGTGAGGAAGTGGTCCTTGAAAATCAACTCATGTTTCTCGCTGTGAAAACATATCAGATGAGAAATCTTGGCAGTCTTGAGTTCTGAACATAATAGGATTAAGTGTATGGGAAAGACCTTTCTGTGAGAGACCGGGTGAAGTTTGCAAACGAAGCTTCAGAGTCTTTGCCATCAGCTTTTGCATCGAAGAATGTTGGTGTCTGGTGTTCATTATCATCTTCACAACTGAAAGAGTCTGTGTAAATAGCAGCAGTTGAAGTTGGCTCTGATATTGACCAACAGATCGAATCCAGAAGGCTGCTCGGGTTTATTGGACGTATTGGGGTTTGACACATCTGTAAGAACAACAATTTGCAGAAATGAACGCATTTACACACATCGAATGAATAATGGGTATTTGTATGTTCCGTGCTTCATTGTCTACAACAGTGCAGTTGATATGAAACTAACAAGGGGAAATTGCATGTCAGCACCGTTACTTTAAAGTTGCATCATATCACACCTGTAAACGTTAAGCTTGTATTATAACAATGTTAAAATTTACATGAAATGTCGAAAATACCCCCATTTAAAAAAATAATAATGGGAAAAAATTAAAATAAGTATTTACAGGACACATATCACTTTTTCAATTTTTAGGATTTAAAAAAATATTCAAGGGGTATTTTCGGTATTTTGAAAAACAAAAGTTTATTCTTTGACGGACGTTAGAGGATAAATTGATACAAAAAAAAAAAGATTACAGTTGTGACATGATACAAAAGTAACGTTTATGGGATGACTTGATACAACTATGCATTAATGGTGGTGGCATGATACAAGTTACAAAATAACATTGGTGACATGTAATTTCCCCAACTAAAACAAAGAACATTTCCAATTTGAAATGGACTAAGCAGAGTTCAATGTAAATAGTGGACAAAATGTTAATGATCGGACAATCCTTTTTACCTGCATACGGCGACCACGGCGGTTTCTAACTTCAAGCTTTGCTAAATTTACTTTCTGTTGTCTCTCTTCACAATTTGTTTTACCTCTGAAATCTTGAGCGGGTTCTTGACCATTTTTCGCATTCATTTCCTGAGGAAAAAAATGAATGTCAACGATATTGTATCTCCAAAAGGTCAAAATTAAATAAAAGACAGCTCCTCTGAATTTAAAGAAGTGTTCCATTATTCACGCTAGGAAATGAAAAATAAGCTAAAAGCATCTCGTAATTAAGAAAGCGGGAAAGAGATGGATACATCTCCTGCAATGCCCCTTTGAAGATCTTCAAGCCTTGTCCCGATCTGCCTAGCCAAATCAGCCGATGTGTGGACAAGTCGCTGCACATACTTCTCCTTGGCTGTTTTTAGAACCCAAAGTGGCTGAGACAAGTAACATGTAATATTAGTTTGACTATAAAAAATAAACCACAAGGTAGATCTCACTTCCATAGATATGCAATTAATAGAAACCGTTCACAATTTTTTATTTATGATAAGCAATTATTTAAATGTATCAACATTTGGGTTCAGACCTTCCCTTATGTAGAAGAGAGATCTATTTTTTTCCATTTGACCCAACAAGAGTTGGTGAGATACTAAAGAGGCCCAACTGAAGTTGGAGAAAGAAGCCCAAGAGGCCCAACCGAAGTTGGAGAGAAATAAGGCTTCAGAGATACCATTACTGGGACTCGAACCCTGGTTTCAAGTACCCAAGTTCAAGTGCTTGACCTATAGACAAGCAAACATTGGTAGAACGCAAAAAAACGGTGACTCACCGTAACAAGGTTGTTAGAATGCCCAAGATATCTTGAGGCAGAAGTCCCTTCACACACTACATGACTAGCACTACAGCCAACTAACCATTGGTCTAAAAATGTAGCACCTTCCTTGGTAGCGGCCTCCATAACCTACCAAACATGGTCATAGATAGAGAATTGCTAATCAACAAAATACTTCAGAACTTGGAAAAATGGCAAGTTTCAGAGAAAATCAAAGGTACCTTACTCCGCAGTTCCAATGAAATGTTGGGATCAATATACATTGAATGACCAGATAGGGTTGGGTTTGAACCTCTGTTAGATCCTATACCGGTCTCAATTTGCTTTGCATTGTAGATACCAACAGGAAGACAAGAATTTTCTGCACCAGTGAACCCAACGATTCGGTTGAACTCATCCAATCGCATACTGTTTTCTCCGACACCCTTTACACTGTAGAGTGATTCACTCAACCTCACTGCAATAGATTAGAGGGTAAAAAGCGAGCTTCAGGTACCGAGAAAGCAATACATCGAATTTAAAAAGTTTCCTCGTGTTCTTCAGCAAGAAAGATAACATAACTCTTATCCCTCCATTTTCATTAATCACTAAGGATTGCAACCCATATAAGACAATACCATGTTGCACTAAACTGTAGTGCTCAAAGAGGAAAAAATAAACTAAATTTTACAAGCCGAATGAAAAATTAGTTGAGTCTTACCATTTTTCCTGACACTATCCACAAACCAACCAAGAGTAACTACAAACAGGTCATTTCTTAATCCATGCTTCAAGGCATGTTCAAACTTCCGGCCACCAAAGCTGTAATAGGAGTTAAAGTACAAACAAGTATTCATAACAATCAAATACCAGTAGCAAATGAAACAAGAACTCTATCTATGCCATACTTGGTATTCGAGTACTAAAAATAACATAAAGATTAGCCTGCACAATGAGTACTTAGCAAGAGATTGAAGGTCTTTGTCCCTCCAAACATTCAACTAACTGTAGACACCCAGGAATTAAAGTTGATGCAATATGATATCAGAGGTACATATCCATGTACGGTACATAGAGAGCGAAGAACATTTTTTTCTCAACAATTTCGTACTGCACTGTAAAACAAAAAAAGAAGAAGCAAGTAAACTGAAAACAAAAGTATAGGATATCTGAACCACCAAATGGGTACATTGATGATGCAAGTGAGGGCTGTATTGACCACCCAATCTCTCTGTGGCTTCCATGACCTGTTTCCTTGCTTCTGCAAGAAGAGAAGCATTGAAAACATGAGGAGTCACTTTAAAAACAATAATGATCCCTACGCAGAGCCGAAAACTAAAAGTTAAGCTCAATAAGAAAACCCCTTTAACCCGTCTTCGAATCAAATTACTGTAATCCTTCCCCTACACCCAAACTTCTCCACTGAGACATTATAGTTGTTATGAGCTACAGTGAAAATATAAGACAGTCTGGCAAAGGAAACTAAACCAACATAAAGGAGCTAAATTCACTTATCATGGTCTAAGTAGAGCTCATTTACAATAAAATTCAACCAATTCATTACAGAAACAGCTAAGTTTCTCAAAAACTGTGAAGCAAAGCTTATTAAGAAAGAAAAGAATCAGACCTTTGGATAGACCAGTAACGCATATAACAAGGCCAGCAAATGGTCGACGGCATCGAACAAGGGACTCAGACCCAACTGAGGAGGTTGCAGGAGACATTGGCTCAAACGATTGCATACCTCTCACTGAAGGCACTGAAGAAGACAACCTCGAACAACCCTTGCTACTCCCCCCCACAGCTCTGCCACCAGCACCCATAATCACCATCACAAAATCACCAAAACAAGCAACAATTCCTCACACCAGAAACTCCAAACCCCATTACAGGAGAGAATCAAAATCTCAGCTCAATCTCAACAAACCCACCAAAATCACCAAAACAAACAACAATTCCTCACACCAGAAACACCAAACCCCATCACAGAAGAATCAAAATCTCAGCTCAATCTCAAAAGGGTCATCAAATAAGTAACCAGTAAACAAGCGGGAACTAGTTTCAGAAGCTAATCACACAAACCCAGTTAAATAAACCCAGCTCAAAAAGCTTCTGAGAAAGCAATTCAAAACGGCACAAGTGGAAAAAGAAATGATTTTTATTTCGAACCCATCGAACAAAAGCAGAATAAACAACAGACGCACTCCACAAAAGGGCTTGAGATTTAAGAATGTCAGAATCGTGCTCGAAAGCAAAGCAAAAAAAGGGAAATGGGATTCGAAGATCGGGGACGAATTCAAATTTTTCGTTGAACAAAAAGCTCCCTCTGTCTGGCTCGCTATAAAAAATCGAAAATCAATTCAATTCCGAGGAAGAAGAAGGTGAAAAAAGTGGGTTTTTCTGAGCGGTGTGGGCAATGAATGTGAAAGAGGCCGCTTTGGGGAAGCCTTTTGATTTCTGCTTTATTCAAAAGGAAACGAGAAACGCACCAAAAATCAAAATGGGCACTGCTAATTGCAAGCACGGGTTGGTTTTGGGTCTTCTTCTTCTTCTTCTCTCTCTCTGTCTCTTATTGTGTGTGTGATGTGATCTTTGCCCAGAATGTTCGTATTGCAACTACTTGGATTTGAGAGCTTCCATGGAAATTACAGAGAGGACCAAACGGTTTAGTGCAGTCTCCGTCTCGTTTGGGTTTTGAGTACCGAACCGGTCGGTTCAGTGTTTTGAACCGGTTTAATAGATTTCTTACCTTTTTTTGTATATATATAACAGATTTCTTACTTGATTTTATAATTATTATTTTTATGGTGATATCATTGTCACGGCAACGTCATGCCTTTTTTAATAATAAAATAACCACCTTCTATTTATTAATTAAGATATAAAATAAGAGAACATTTATTTAACTTTGGTAGATGGCGAGATCTCCTCTCCCAGCTGGTCTCAGGGCATTCCGTCGCCCTCAGCGTCCTCCTACTCGGGTTCGGTTCGTTCATTCGTCTCCGATCAATCGATTGTCACTCGTGTTGCTGCGAGCCTATGTCTTTAACTACGGTGGTTCTGCTGAGGCACATTATGTTCTTCTGTCGCCCTCCGGTCATCCAAGCTCATCGGAGGTCCGACCCAATTTCCGGTGACTAGGTCATGGCATACCCAACCGCTCAGGGCCTCTGTAAAGGGACGCTCCATCCCCTCCTCTAGATCCAGACACTCCCTTGACCTGGTTCATGGAGATTGGAAGTAGCGACGGGTAGTGTCGGCAGGAGCCTGGGGGAAATCCGGAAAAACGTGTCCTTTCGCGGATCAATGATAGAAGCTCATGTTGGCCCAAACGACCAGGCAAGGTCTGTTATACAACCTCGCCAGGTTCAATAGGTACCAAATGGGAAAGCGAGACGTTGTTAAAGAGACATGTCCTGCTCCGATGGAATCTGACACAAACCAACCCCAAATCTCCTGATTTTCCTAGGGATTTCCTTGGGGAACATGGCATCAACCTCTCTTCCACCTAAGGATCTCCTACGATGGATCCACTCGTTCTTTAGACGAAAACAGGTCCGACCTAATCGAGCCAAAAAAAACTTTCTGGATTTTATGTGCACCTCACCGAGTGAATAGGGAACCTCCCCTAGTCCGCTACCTATAGTAGCCGAACACCGTAATTATAGGGTTAGCGTTTTGATCTCGACCGAAAACGGTGTATTTCCCTTTCCTTATATCCACTTTGATAGTGTTTGTTACTGCTTGATTTTAATATTCAATAAGACGATCACGTTTAATGCTAAAGAAAATAATAAAATTGAACTTTTGAATCGTTTGAACGATCGATATAAACATATTAAAAATTGAAGGTTCAGAATACGAATAAGTCAAAAAATGTAAGTGCAAATTTTGTAAAAAAAAACCCACAATTAGGTAAAACATTTTGACTATTTCAGATATTTTAGATTAACATTATTCACATAATGCACTTTTTTTTTGGGTAATTTGGAGATGAGTTTTGAAGACAAACATATAAGTACAACTCAATGAGTCGAGAACAAGGCCAATTGGGCCCAGGCCCATATGGGCCCACACCCTAAAATTGGGTAATGGTTGTTTTGTTGTTCTTGACCCTACTAAGCAACAAAACAAAATTGAGAATTGATCTGTTTTGGACACAAAATCAAGTTTTTAAAAACTTCCATTTTCTCTGAAATTGATGTGTATCTGCCCCCTACCCTTTAGATGGTGAACCCTAGGATACATCGTAGTCGAAATAAATAAGCTTTAATGTCTCGACAATAACTCCTAAGATTTTTTTGATAAGCGATGAATTTATTACGACAATAACTCATAAGATTATAGTTAGGTAGTTCTAAATATAAAAACAACAACACTTTCATAACTTAGAAGAGAACATCATGAGTTGTTGTTCCCACAACTTTCATCAATACAGAGAGGAAATGCTTTTTTTAAGTTACCATGATTAGTTTCGTTTTGAATGTTTCTCGCACTTTCGTCGTGGAAGTACTCATTTTCTCCACTATTTTTGTATCGGATTGATACTCGTATCAATGTGGTTTATAGGTTACTGTTTATCGTTACAAAAATAATGACTTAACTAAGCTCAAATTAGTAATTGATAGTCTATTATAATGTGTTATTTTAGTGATAAGAGAGTGTCGTGGATGAAACATAGTAAAAGCGTCACTAAAAACATATGGAATAATATGGAAGAAACTAATATATGTGAAGATAGTGAGATATCCATATATTAAAGTTCAACCCACCTAAAAGTTCGAAATGAAAGATGGAAGCCCAATAAGATATTTATCAAGTATATTTTTTACGTGAGACTTTGACACCCTTCACGTGGACTGTGGGCTTCTAGCCCGAAATAGGTTGGCCCGATAAGAGGATGACATGTTATAAGGGTTCGAGTATGGATGAACAAGTTATGATAATGTGTTGAAACAGATTGTTGAAAACTCAATTATAAATAATCATATATATATCACAACCATTACCATAATCAGATACAATGTTTATTACACCAATTGAAATATACTAATTAAGACCATACGTGGTATGTTAAACCCGTTACATGCATTTTTTCACGAATTCCGCTACTATTCTTGGACATATACTTTTTTTCATCCAAGTTATCATCTTACTCTATAACGTCATATTAGTTCAAATCTAAAAAACCTCAGTGAACAGTACAAGCTGTTTTTTTTTTACTGGAGTTCAAGGTGGCACATGTTTGCAGAACTGTGAACAATGTGGCTAATTGTTTAGCTAAACGGACCCGTGATCGGAATGCTCTTGCGTGGTCCTTTGATCAGCTGCCATAACCTCTCCCGGGGTTTCCGGCTAGCGATTCTCGAGTAATGAAATTCTACTATTTCTTAAAAAAAATATGAGTTATATTCAATCAAACAACTATAAATTACATGGATGAAGATACGAACAATAAATGTGATAAACAAACCGACCTATACCAATAAAAAGATTAAACCTTAACTTTCTTTCCATTAATCTTATGCTATATTCAAATGATGGTCAATAATAAATCGTTGACATTTTGAATATAATAATTTCATATGAACTACGAAGAAAAAGGTTTCAGGTAATACAAAAATGAAGTGGCATGAGACATTGGGCCAAGCCCAACAAATCCAAATCCAGTCCAGTTGTCTATTCGTAACACTAACATCTAAACACTCCCTAGATTAGTTAGAAAGTTTACAGACCATCTCATTTTAGTCGATCGATTCGTCCAGTGTCCCGCAATGATATCGATCCAGCGTATTTGTAAATAGCTATGTATCGTGTGTAATTGATCAAACGATAGATGAACGAATCACCCAATTTCATTAAATCGGGTCAGTGTTCTAAAAAAACGACACCTAAACACTATTACCATCTAGACCTGTTTTTTAGAACACTCGAACAAAGAAACGAAGGAATAATGACACCAAAATTCACTTGATTAGAACCCAGGATCCTTGACTTGGTGATACGGATTTCGATCACGATACAAAATTACCTTTCAACAGAAAAAGAAAAAAACAAAAAAAACATGACACGTGGGCAGAACTTAGTCAATCATATGACCCATTTTCTTTGCAAAACATGATTTCATAGACTATTGTGCCATTGGCATGAGAATAAGAAACGCTAGTGGAGTTGAACATGACTGTTAGCTTTTTGTAGACTCCGATAGTTTGTGTCCGGACCGAGGAGCGTACGTGTGCACAAAAAAAAAAAATAAGTTGATACGTCACTATAGTCTTACTCTTAGAGCACCTCCAATGATCGTTGCAGAGCCGTGATATCAGCGTCGTTCTAAGCCTGCAGCGTCTCGTTGTCGCAGAAGCCGTTGTAGCACCACATGTATAGCAGTCCGTCGTCGTTGGACCTGCAACGATGGGAAGCGACGTTGCAGGCCCAACGGCTCATCACCCGGTCAATTACAACGCGACGTGTAACAACGACAGTGCGAAAACAGCCCATCCCTACAACTAGCCAGTAGTTACAATTAATATTTAGCCGTCAAATAGAAATTTGGTGTAGAAAGTTAGATATATCTTTATGAGGATGATTGGACTTTCCTCTCGACTGTAATTAATGTTACTCCCGATTTATCCCGACCTCTAAATAGTTGTTTCTACTAGTAAGATAGAATAGCGTATTGACCGATAAATAAAATTTTAAGGTTCAGTTTATTATGTCGCGCTTTGAATGTGCAAATTTGAAGTGGCAAGTGAACCACTTGCTACAATTTTGAAGTGGCAAGTGGAGGAATAAACGATTATCGACGGAAGACTCATAAAAACCGGTTTCGATTACAACCATTTAGTATAAATATTCTCGACTCCCAATCAAACCCTTAAGCCCCATGGGTGTTAGATAGATACAAATTAATACTTCATTATATATGAGAAGATTGTTGTTTCAACATAATCGACGACCACATACCTGGGACTGATAGGACCCCGTTCGCAGTCAGGGACACCATTCCTCCGATCGACCGGATGATTCTTGTTATAGCCTCAATTTTCAACCTAATATGTAGTTTGGGCCTTTTAGGACAAATTTGAACTCAATATTATCATAATGACAGAAGCTTGGTCACGTGCACTAAATATAATCGTCTCCAATCCAAACGAAGCATACAAAAACCATCATCATTTGTTTATTGAAAAACACAAACCCAATTGATTCCAGTTGTCTCCTACAACTTTAAAGTACAAGTTATAAATAAAACACGTGCTTATTAAGAACCATATATCATATATCTCAAATCAAAAATCAACGGCAATGGTCCCCTATTCTCATGCAGTCCTTGTCATATTACACCTGCTTGCACTATCTCTCTCATCGTATTTAGACAACGATAATATCAATTAAATTATTATTTATAAATATACGTGTATATATATATATAGAGGATTTATATCAAATACAAACCGCACATTATCGTATAAACTCACAATATTTGGTTCGTGAGATCTAAATGCCCAACACACGATGTTAACTTTTTAAATAATATGAAATTTCCCGCTCTTTGATCGTACTGTAGCTGGTGTTTGACCACGTCTACAAAGCACAAAGGTACCAACACTTTTTGTATGTAAAGATATCAACCATTTGCATGTAAGTATCATTCATTTGCACACGTAAGGTAACAACACTTTGCTATATAACATATCAACACATTTCGTGTTACAGTCGAGATAAACACGTGTTGCAGTAGCGCGAAAAGTTAAGATCGCGCTTTCGACCTAGTCCGTCCATTGTTTAGATCCGACGACCCACAATGATTTTTTGTTTGCACAATATGAACGATTTCTACTCGATACGATCTCTATTCATATGAAAATACACTTAAAGGTGATTTTTATTGTATAATAATACATTGTGTTTATCACAGCTTTCACCAATAGTACACAAATACACACGACACTCTTTATCTTCCTGGTACAAAATAAAAACACACGCACGTGTGTCTAAAAAAGGACTAGACTTCTGCCGAAAAAAGAGACATCCTCGTACTGTATATTAACGACCAATGACCGATCGTTCATACCATACGACATCGCTCCATGTAATAAAACGCAGAAGTTGTCTATTTTTTTTTCTTTTTTTTGTGTGTGTCCGTACGTATTAATATATATAGAAGAAAACCATGCAATGGGAAGCTTCTGGAAGTTTCTAGAAGTTCCAGAGGAACGAGTGGTGAGCATAAGCATCACCCTCGTCTCCATGAACGACGCCATCATCGTCCTCCAGCGGCGGCGCCGGGAACAAATCGCCGCCCATGGGGTCGTAATAGTTATGGAGCTCCGAGTAGAGT
>JAYMSV010001704.1:0-12303 GCA_036897745.1 Erodium moschatum | reverse complement strand
GGTGAAAATAACCCTTGATTGTATTATGGTCTTTTAACACCATTAAAAGGGTACACATGTCTTTTTAGATCCCATTTTTACATCAACCCCAATTCACTTGTTCTCTCAGTTGCATCTGCATTTTATGTTTCCCACTTCCCTTTCACACAACTCCCTCTACTCTAGAGTTATCACGTCGTTGCATCCAGACTTGCTACAATGTGTTTTGCTCATCTGCTCCAACATCACGACAAAGAATGAACCGTCTTCTTCAGCGTGACGGTGTGCAGGGGTCGGCTTGTTCTGGTGGAAGCATGTATGGCTGGGGCGGGGGGGATTTGGGTCCACGGGGGGGCTATCGACAGTCGGGGTAGATTTGGCTCAACGGTTGTGATATCGCAACGCGTATCTTGTTCGTCAACGATGATCATTTCTTGACTCCATCTTTGTCTTTGATTGTGGTTGCGATGATGAAGCATGAATTCAAGCAGGGTAAGTCGGGGAACTGAGTCGTACTCTCACTCATTCGAAGGTACTCATCAATGTTATCACCTGCAATTCCGTATCAAAACTACCTAATAGCTGCAATACATTTATGACTGGAGAGAATGATACTTGTCTTAAGGAGTCCATGCCTCCTTGAAAGTATTCATCATGTTGTTCCAATGCAAATACCATACGAGTGAAACGTTATAGGACATTCGGAAATGACAACAAAGTTGAAGTTGGTTGTAGACCGGTTGGGCACTTAACTAGTCAGGCATTTGACGTTCATGCTCTACCACATGATCTCTCATGATGTAATTTATTTTATCACGGAGCGGCATTCCGTGTGATGGGTTCATGACTAATCAAACAACCTTTGAACCGTTGTGGATGGATTAATGATACTATTTTTTATTGCACGTTCAAGTTGCTACTCGTGAAGCCTATCGTTGACTATATCAAAAAACGAGTTTCAGTTCCGGAAAATCATGGATGCATTGAGTAAGCCGTATGCATACTTTCGTCAACGGTCTGATGCTAGAGGGAAGCCCGAATTCTCTATAAACTAGAAATGCATGACATCAGTTTGTCAACTATGTTATGTATCTCCCGCTGATTCCGTTAACGAGTACTTGCGAATGGCGGAGAGCATTACTTTGAAGTGCGTCCGGAAATTCTGCTTAGGCGTCATCAAGATTTTTGGACGAACATATATACGACGCCCGACCGAGGAAGATGTTCGTCGTTTATTGGAAATCAACGAAGCCCGCAGCTTCTCGGGGATGTTAAGGAGTTTCGACTGCATGCACTAGGAATGGAAGAATTGTCTAGTTGCATGAGCTGCACAATTCTCAAGAAGAGCCTACGGGAACGTCCCCATAATCATGCTAAAATTCGTTGCATTCCAAGACATGTGGATATGACACGTTTTTTTTAATCATGGGCTGCTCCAACAACGACATCGACGTGTTGAATAAGCCAATGTAGTTTTTCGCAAGCAGTTCGAAGCTTCACTCTACCAATTCAGTTTAAGGTGAACGACCACGAGTACGCAACCATTTATTACTTGACAAATAGAATTATCCCCTTTGGGTAACATTTGTGAAAACAATACCAAGTCCACAAACGCCAAAGCAAAGGTGTTTGCTAAACACCAAGAGGCGGCGAGGAAGTATATCGAACGAACATTTACAGTTCTGAAGGCTCGTTTTCGTATCATCACTTGTCCGAGCCGAATGTGGGATATGAACTCACTCGTAGTAATCATGACTGCTTGTGTTATTCTCCACAACATGATCGTTGAGGATGAAGGGCGTCTGTATCCCGTTGATCCTTAACGACCCGCCAAGGACCACCTCCAGTGGTGAACATCACAAGTATCTTGGAGAATAGAATAAGATTCCAAGATCGAGAAGTTCATAACCGTCTCCACAATGACCTCATCGATCACATTTGGGCTAAATTTGGAGATGCCGAGCACAATTAGAGTAATGTAATGTAACAATTTGTACATCGTCAAATTAATAAAATATGAATTTTCAAATATTTATTTAAATTTGTAAAAACAGTTAAATACTACCTGCTACCACTAGCTGGTGGTTATCACTGTAGATCTAGTCGTTTGGAAGAGAGAGTAAAAAAAATGCTCTAACAACTAGCTGCTACCACTAACTTGTGGTTTACTATTGGAGATGCTCTTAGAGTACGAAAATTTAGATAGGAAGTATTACAGACATCACTTCCATATGACCAGTTGATGATTTTTTTTAATGAGGAAGAATTTTCATTAATCCACTCCACGAAAAAGGGAAAGGAGAGGACAAGGTTTCAAAGACCCTGAAGCAAATTACAAACAAGAGCACCTAACACACTTAGGCCTCAATCAAAACTTACCTTTGGAATCAAAACCCTAGTTAATTTGAGAGATGTAACTCATCCTAAACCAAACCAACCAGTTGTTGGTTAAATCAAATAGTAGGTAATTAAACTCACCCACTAACAGATTCAACACTGTCAATCTTGTAAGTTGTTCATCTATGGTTGCGCTTCATGAAACCTATATGTGATGTTGTTACAAAAACATCAACCGGTTCCATCCATTAATTGAAAGAAAGCTTGTACGAGAATACGAATGTCATGTCCAAATCATCGTTTCTTTGTATATAGATATTAGATGATAGGGGTCACCTGATTTTGGTTTTTTAATCTTTGTTGTTTTGTTGCTTTCGCTTTTGGCCCTGTTCGTTTTTGAGTTTTGGGTTTTCTTGCTTTGCATTGGCTGCTTCGTTTATAAATTTATTTCTCTCTGATAAAAAAAAGATATTAGATGATAATAAATATTACTGATAGAAAATGATGATATCCTCCTTAATTTGTTAGCATATGACATTGCACCTTTCTTAATGGTTATCTCCACTAAATTATTTTCCTCTGTGCTTGCAAATTGCACAACTAAATTATCAATTTCATTACTCGAGCTTAACTTTCTTATGTCTGTCTTTTGCTCTATATACATATGAGAGTCGATCTATACTTGAATGATTATCATACAGGTTAATTTGTCTTCCATAGCTCAAAAAGATGATCACATTTCAGTCCACTTAACAATATTGTTGCTTCTAAACGTATTGAACTTCGCTTGCTTGTTCAGTTTTTTTTTGATCGGCGAATGCAAATTTATATTAACCTCTTCTGAGGTAGAAAAGGAAACAAAAGATATAAAAAAGGAAACCTCACTACAGATTGCAAGAAGCCCGAGACAAGAGAAGAGAAACAATCAACCCAATGAGAGTGAGAAGAGCAAAACAACATAACTACTGTAAGGCACAATAGGCACATCACGAATGGGATGTCACACAAAAGGATGTCACGCACACAGTAGTGCAAAGAGCAGATGTGGGAGCTGCAGATGAAGAATATTAGAAATCTGCAATGGAGATTGATGCTTCACGAGGACAAACAAGAGGAATGTGGAATCCAAGTGTAACGAGGAGCAAACAATGAGCGATGGAGACAATTAGCATTAGTGGGCAGCAACTATGGGAGGCTTGTTGATGATCGGTTGAGAAGAAACCAATCCAGTTATGCAGTAATTTGAGGCACAAGTAATCGAGGCCAATGATGCTGAAGCAGAGAAAGCAGAAGCTTGTGGCACAAGTAAGCGATGGTTGAGTTGCTGCAGTTGAGAGAGGGCCTGCTATCGAGCTAAAATCCAGTAACAATCCGAGCAAGCGGAAACTTGAGGCACAAGTAAGCTCTTAAGTCCAAAGAACAGAGCTGCTGTAGTATCTGCACACAAAAAACCAAAGAGAAAAGAAAAGAAGAGACACTCACCGGCCTAGAAAGAGAAGTCTACCCTCACTCAAGACAGAAAGAGAGAGGAGAAGGAGTGAAAGAAGAACCCACTCTCAAAGTAAACAAAAAGAACCCAGAGACCAAACTCACCAACCTCACAGTCACTCCCCAGAACCTCCCAAGGATAGCCAACCCAAGCCCCAACCCCAGAGAACAAAGAGATTAGGATTTAACAACCAACCAAGGGTGAGAGATCCAATCCTGGAAGAGGAACCGATAGGAGCTATGAAAGCCTGCCCATTCCCAGGAGTAAGTCATTTTTAAAACCTTTGCAAAGATAGTTGTAGCAGAGAGGATCTGTCCTTTGAAAACAAATGAGTTCCTTGAGAGCCAGAGTTGCCAGATCAAGTCTTGTAAGATGTTACACCAACATCTCCTAAATCTTGAAGGGACCAGATAGCCCCAGGAGCTGAAGACTGATTTAATGTCTGCAGGACAAACCCAGACAATCCCCCACCAGGATAATGTGAGGTTTAAAACCACCCAAGCCTTAGAGCAATGTAATAAAATGTGAGCCCCATCCTCCAGATCCCATGAACACTGAGAACAAATTAAATCAAGAAAGGAGATGTTCATTCCTCTTCCTTCTAGGAAAAATTTAGAAGGGATAGCCTCAAGGCAAGCAAGCCAACAAAAGGAAAATATTTTAGATGGTATTCCAGGGATCCACAAGTGTTTTGTCCATGATTGAGAAGAGGTTGCTTGAGAGGCAAGTAAAGAGTACATTTTATGGACTGAAAAGCCTTTCTCATCAGCAGACCAGAAGATTTCATCCTCTGCTAATGATAATGTGACACCATCAAGAATTGCAGAAAGACATCCCCATTGCTGTAGCTCCCAACCTCTAGCTGGTCTTCTCAGTTTTAAGTCCCAAAGAGAGCCAGTCCATAATTCAGCTATCAATTTCTTCTTTGAATTGGACAGTAAATAGAGCCTGGGAAATAAGAGCTTGAAAGGTATATCTCCCCACCAAGTGTCCTCCCAGAAGAAGATTCTTGAACCTCTTCCCACAGTCCAGGAGAGACCTTTATGACCAAACTGATCAGCAAGGGATCATCAGCAAGCTTGATAATATGGGAAAAGAAGCTAGAGGTTCCAAGTTCATTAAAATTTGATAGATCCCAATCTTTTTGATGTCCCTCATATCTAGCACAGATAATTTGCTTCCATAGGGATTTTTCTTCAAGAGCAAATCTCCACCACCACTTTGCTAATAGAGCTAGATTCATCAGTTTGAGGTCTTTGATGCCTAACCCTCCTTCAGATTTATTCTTGCAGACTTGACTCCATCTAAGTTTGCAAAAAACTTTTGCAGGAGCTGAGCTGTGCCAGAGAAACCTCCTTTGCCAGGATATCATAGATTTGAGGATTGACTTAGGAGCTTTGAGTAGTGATAAGGAATAAAGTGGCAATGCACTGAGAGTTGTCTTTATAAGAGTAATTCTTCCACCAAATGTGAGTGTTTTTGCTTGCCAGAGACCAAGAGATTTCCTGAATTTCTCCAAAATTGGTTGCCAAGTTATCAGTCTTCTGGGATTGGAGCCTAGACTGAAACCTAGGTATTTGAAGGGCAAGGCCTCAATTGTACAAGATAGGATGGATGAGTAGGCCTGTGATTCTTCATCAGACAGGTTTAAGGGGATGATAGATGACTTGCTGAAGTTGACTTTTAATCCTGCAGATAATTTAAACATCTCAAGAGCATGTTTGAGATTGGAGGCTCCTTGAGAAGTAGCTTTGATAAAAAAGATAGAGTCATCAGCAAATTGCAAATGAGATATAATTGGGCCATGTGAGCCAACTTGGATGCCTTGAAATAGTGAATGAACCAAGCCAGCCTTCATAATTTGATTCAAACATTCAGCTGCCAGTGCAAACAAGAGAGGGGAGAGGGCACAGCCTTGTCTCAAGCCTCTGAACATTGGAAAGTCAGGAGAGGGAGAGCCATTAATAAGTACTGACATATGAGCTCTAAAACATGAGATCATCCACAGTCTCCAAACAAAACCAAATCCCATTCTAGATAATAGCTTCATCATGAAATCCCAATGAATGTTATCAAAAGCTTTCTCAAAATCAGCTTTGAAGATAATTGCCTTGGTTCTGTCTTGTTTGATTTGATGGACCACTTCATTAGCTGCTAAGACACCATCAAGAATTTGTCTCCCAGCAAGAAAACCAGTTTGCTCAAAACCAACCAGTGAGTCAGTCACCTCCTTGAGTCTGAGAGCTAGAAGTTTTGAGAGGATCTTATAAGGTCCTCCCATGAGACTTATTGGTCTAAAGTCTCCAAATGTCATTGGAGAATCACATTTGGGAATGAGAGCTATGAAAGAGGAGTTTAGGCCCTTGCCTAAGTGTCCAGATTTATGAAAGTATGTAAAGAAATTCATGATATCCAATTTGAGAATTGGCCAGCATACTTGGAAGAATTTCAGAGTGAATCCATCTGGGCCAGGAGCTTTGTCACCAGCATAGGCCAACAAGGCTTTGAGGACTTCTTGTTCAGAGAAAGGTCTCTCCAACCTCTCAGCTTGAGCAGTAGAAATTGAGTTGAAGGACAGATGATCAATGTTGATTGGGACTGAATTAGGCTTTGAGAATATATCTTTAAAGTGTTGGGCTGCAGCCTCTTTAATCAAGCTAGGCTCCATAAGAATCTCTTCTCCAAATAGTATCTGAGAAATTTTAGCTTTTGTCCCCTTATAATTTGCTAACAAGTGGAAATACTTTGAGGGTTTATCTCCTTCATGAAACCACTTTTTCCTGGCTTTTTTACTCCAAAGTTTTGCTAACAATTTTGTTTTCTGAATTAATTCAGCTTTACATGCTCCCCTTTCATTACATTCTGCAGGTGTGAGGGCTCTAACTTCCACAATAGTATCCCAGGTGTCCAGTTTGATCTGTAGATTCTGAATGAGAGTGTCCAGGTGACCAAAGACTTGAGAGTTCCATTCCTTCAATTTTTCCTTCAGGAGCTTGAGCTTTTGCCAGAGGATGAGATGGGGTTGGCCAGAAACAATGAAGGAGGACCAGAAATCTTCTATGGCTTTATAAAACCTTTCATCCTCAATCCAGATATTGAGGAACTTAAATGGCCTAGGCCCCCAGTCCAATAGATCATCATACAACACTATTGGCCTATGATCAGAATTTCCTCTAGACATACACATTTGAGTGAGATTGGTGAAGAGACTGTGTAGATCAATAGAAATGAGGAACCTATCTAATCTTGAGGCTATAGAGCCAGGACCAAACCAAGTGAACTTGCCACCTGCAAGAGGAAGATCAAGCAATGCCAGAGAATTTAGCAAGCCTTGGAAAGAGGTTAATTCTCTAGCAGAGGCTCTATTGGAAGATCTTTCTGATGAGGAAAGGACAGAGTTGAAATCTCCAGCTACCAGTAAATAGGAGGGAGAGGAAGGTGAAAAGAGCTCAGAATGTACTGTTTCCCATAGAACTCTTCTTCCTCTACTTGAACATGGGGCATAAATATTTGCAATGCAGCAAGGTTTGCCCAAATCCTTAGAAAAGCCAGTCCAGATTAATGCTCCAATCAACTTGTTGACTAGAGAAAGTTGAAATGAAGATGATTTCCAACAGGTGATGATGCCTCCAGATAGTCCTGAAGAGGCAATAAAATCAATTTCCCAGCCCCAACCTAAACCACAAGACCTGAGAAAGCCAAAAGGTAGGGATTCTAGCTTTGTTTCCTGAAGTAAAACCATCTGAGGTTGTTGCTTGCGTATCAAGTCACCCAGTGCCTTCCTTTTAGAGGCAGAAGACACACCTCTCATGTTCCATGAGAGGATTTTCATAGTTGAAATTAGAGAATTGGCAAAGAGGTGAGCTGAACTGTCACCTCCTTATCTGAATCAGATATAGACACTTCCTTTGCTTCAATTTCACTACTACCTACTGAGTGATTGGAGTGATGCAAGGCTGAAAGATGGTGAATTATATGGTCATCACTGCAATCAGCCAGAAGGCCAGTTTTCTTCCCAAAAGACCAAGCCTTTCTGGCATCCCCATGCTTTTGTTTTGATCTAGAGACCTCCTTTAGTCTTGATCTGGTTTCATACTTGTGGGGAGAAAGGGGTTGTTTTTTCTTTCCTTTGAGTTTTTTGTATTGCTGCTTTGAAGAAGGCCCAACATGTGGAACTGGTTTGTCTTTAACAAAACCAAGAAAGTCTGATATCTCCTCAATCTGAGCTTGTTGTAGAGATGTTTGGGGATTTGGAGCAGGGGTAGTTTGGACACTGTGTATATCATCCAGCCCATACTGATGTGAAGCTGTGGACCCTTGAGAGAGATGGTGAGGGTCAGAAACAATTAATGAACCCTTTTCCAATGAGCGAGCTGGAGAGGATGATAGAAGGGTCACAGAAGGTAATAAATGCTGATGGACTTGTGTACTTGTTTCCTTGTTATAGGACAGAGGTAGTTGGAACTGGACAGGAACAGTGGCAGAAGTCTGGTTCTATTGAGATTGTGTTTGATTCTTCTCTGTACTGGAGTGCAAGCGAATGGTGGGGATTTGGGATTCGACGTTGGGCAGTGAATCCAGATCATTGAGATGGTTGATTCGGATTGTGCCCGTGAGGGAATGAGGCCTGTGAATGCTGTCGTGAACTGCAAGTCCCTCAAAAGTGTCAGGGACAATAAGAAGGTTAAGATCCTCGCTTCCCACAGGTTCAATAATTGCAGGAGGAGCAATAAGTGTGGAAGAATGTTGGAGCAAGTGACCCCCAACATTCTTAACTGCTTGAGATAGGTGAATAAGTTGTGAGGGACTATCAGCATTAACTGTGTGATGATTGGCAAGAGCAGGAGAATGCACATTCAATTGCACCTGAGAATCTATGTTTTGTAACAATCGATCTTCATTTTCTTGAGGTCGAACTTCATTTTCTTGAGGTGTTGACTCTGATGGAATACAATCTTCTTCTTCCTCAGAAGATGAACCATCAAACTGGGAGCTTGAGGCACTATTATTTAGTCTTTGGCCATAGATGACAGGTACCTCCTCAAGCCTGGCTTCCTTAATGAGGATTGAGTATTTTTTGTGGCCCAAATAAACATCCACCAATGAAGCAATATTGGTGAAAGAGGTAGTATGAATAAGAACTAATGCTGCTTCTATCTCTGAACCCCCGAGAGAGTTTGGGTGTGTGCAGACATAACTTCCCAGACCAGAGACTGCAGTAGCAAAGGTCTCTTCGCACCAACCTTGAAAGGGCATACCATGAAGAGCTACCCATTTGAATGAACCTCCCAACTCACAGAGCTTTTCTTTGTCTGGTAAAATAGTGAGCCATTTACTAAGCCAAAAACCATCTTCTTTCAAGAGTTCTTTGTCATAGAGAGGATCGGGACAATGTATAAGTAATAATCTATTTCCCAACGACTTGACTTGAATTTCCAAAACACCTTCAGAGGCAAAACTGGCCATGGTAGATTGTGCAGTACAGTTTTGATGGGCTAAAGCAAGGTGGCTATTTCTGAGTAGATGTTGTTGTTGGGTGACAATCAATCCTTGTAGTCTTGGAAGTGGCAGAGAAGACGACACTGCAGACTGGGATGTTCCTGTGGCTTGAGGATTTGAAGTGGGATAAGCCTTAAGAGTTGCCCTTGATTCAGTGACAAAGAGCTGGAATCCGTTGATGATATAACCATTGAAACGTTTGATTGCTTCCTGCAATTGCCAACGAGTGGAAAAATAGCAAAAGCCAAAGACTTTACCTTGCTTGCTGAGTTTAGAAGCTATGTGGGCTCTTTTCAAACCACCTACTTCAGCAAAGACATTGTGGAGCCATGGTTCAGTAGCTCTGCTGGGAATGTTGTGAATGTAAGCTGCTATATCTCCAAAGCGATTCTCTTTGACTTGGGAGTTCAGATGAGTCCATTGAGAGGAGGTCTTGTTCTTATAGAAGAGCTTGTCTTTATCAAACAATTGTGGATCCTCTGTTCCGGATTTGTTCAAACGGTGAGGAATGGTTGTTGAGCTGGCCTTCCCAAAGGGTGCCTGAGGTTGTCTCTTTGCGTTCCTGAAATGGGATGTGATTCTTCGTTTGTGATGAAGCGCTCTGGTGGGTGATGGTGTGGAATCTGTACCAGAGGAGATTGGCTGGAAATGTTTGTCATAGAACCTTTTCACACCATGGAGCAATTTTGTGCGGGCCCCCGGCGAGTATTCCTGCGTACGATCTGAGGAGGAAGAAGACGGTCGCCGGCGGAAAAAGGGAGCAAATGCAGTGACCTGTCGTTCGAAGCCCGGTGGAGGACCTATGGATGAGGAAGAAGCTCCAAGCTGAGGTGCAGTCTGACGAGTATCTGTGGGAGCTGAGACACCCTTTAGTTCTGCTAATGTAAGCATGACAATAGAAATTGTAACAACAATCTGCAGATTCAGTAGAACTTGATGAAGAACACTAAGAACTTGGATGAACTTGGAAGGAGATGCTAAAGTGTGCATACTGTAGCACTAGAGAGAACTTCCCTTCAAATAGATTGATTTAAGTTACTTAAAAGTTATTAGTTTGAAGTTAGATGTCCTCATTCTTTCCTTTTCAATCTTTGAAAAACGTGATTTTTAATATTACTTGACTGATTAAAAAAAACAACCTTCGTTGCCGCTTCTTAATGCTTTTTCATATAACTTGTGCTTTTCGCTTTAAGGTGTATTAATTGTTTTGACAAATTTTACCCAATCTGGACAAATACCATCAACAAAATATCAATCATGATTGAACTATGCATTGTTGACTGTGTATTGGTGAGAGTCAACAACGGTAGAAAGAACATGTCAAATGCACTCTTGTTAATTTAATTTATGATCAAATGTAGCATATTCTTTTTTGTCCCAACTTCATTGAAAAGCATGTTATGTCCAAAGACCGCAACTTTGTGCATGATGCTTGAGACTTATTGATCCCCACATGTGAACTCGTCTTTCCATGCGAACAAACAATTTTTTTCATTTTCAGTGCATACAATGAAGGCTTCTTAACAAGCTGTATTTGGCTCTTTCCTCTATAGGTGTGTGTGGGTAGTCACTCTTAAGTTGAGTGTTTCTGTTTCCTGGTTTGTACAGGCTCTCTCCTTTCTTGGATACCTTGTTTATTGTCTGCAGCCTTAAGTTGCAGTCACTCTCAGGCTCCTTAGTTCAATTATCAAGCTCCTCAGATCAGTTATCATAAACCTTTTTTGAAGACTTTCACAACAATTCAGCAAGACTACAGACAAATGCTCGATCAGGTGGGCTGAAATTTGCAGGCTCAAGCCAGATTGTCTGATATCTGCAGAAGGATACTTGATACATTCAATCGTGGTACATCTACTCAGCCTAAATATGGGCAGCATTCTATCTTATTTCTGCATCTGATTCAAAGGACCCAATCTCCAATCTATACACCTAGTTGCAGAATTCTACCTTTAAGTTATTTGTTGCTTAATGCTCTCATCTGTATTTGTTCCTCTCAAACACTTTTTGTAAATCTCTGTAGCTAGAGATTTTGTCCTCCCGTTTCAATCTCTGAAATGGGGGAGATATATAATACTGCTTTGCTGATCAAAAAAAAAACCCGGGTCGTTCGACATTTGTAATAACTGTTGAACATTCAGAGCATAGGGCCTTTTGAGACACTACTGCTGGCAAACGAATGTTATCCGTTGCCTAGGAGGACCTATCCGTCGGCCGATTTCTTAGCTAACGGATGCATCAGTCGGCTAAGATCCATCAACTGGGTTGAAGCGATTATTTACACATATTCGTCAATAAAATCTCCAACTCCCGCATAAAAAATTAAGTAGATGTTGTGCATTTTGGTAAAGATGAAATCCCAAGCTTAGAATGACCATCTTTATTTTGACGAGAATATCTATAATGTGCCAAGATGTTTTCCATAATTTGATGAAACGTAGCCTTCTTCATCAGAAATCCGTGATAAAATTGATATTTTGTGTATACCGATTGGTTTTAAAAATAGTCAACCATGAGGTGTTCGTGTCCATCTCCATGAAATCTTTATTTGTATCTTCGACGACGAAGACAATTAGTTGATATACTTTCTCCCTGAATTAATCTCGCTTTAGCTACTTCAAAACTACTAGAGACTCGAGTGGTGAAATTGGCGAAAGAGAGTTCGATTTATCATTATAGATTTAAGAACAAGAGAAAAATATAGTGTTTTGAGTTGTGGATTATGAGAAAAAATATTATAAGTTTATACATATTTATGGAAAGGAAGATTTAAACTATTCGTTGGATGCTCCAACGGCCAGTTAAGATTAATAACAATATTATAATATGAAAAATATATGTTATCTTAATATAATTGTATTCCGACCTCGAGACTCCCGATGGGCAAGTACAGCGAGGAAGAACTTAGACGGCTGGGAGTTCAACCGGGCATCGAATCCTGGTCACAAAACAGGAATACAAGGTTCATCAATGGAAAAAAGGCTAGAACAATTGTCAAAGAC
>JAYMSV010001703.1:0-12304 GCA_036897745.1 Erodium moschatum | reverse complement strand
AAGTGATAACCGAAGGTCACATAGGTAAGGAAGTGCTAATCAAAGGTCGCATAAGGTTAGGAAGTGGCGTTATCCCTATATATAAGGGTTCCGAATTGCAAAACATGTGTAATGTAAAGGGCAAATGTCATTTCCCAAACAAATTGAATTCATGTGACTGTCACATGACTAATTTCCATTAAAGATAACGGCTTTGCAGATGGAAAATAGTAGGAGGATGTCAATAGTATTTGCAAAACGCGCATAGTTCACCGCAAGTTTTTACAATTATCCCTAATTTATAATATCTGTCAAATAATGTAATGTCAGAGAAGTTCACAAAATGCATGGAGTGAACAGAATGAATCTAAATATGCTAAACCATTCTTTTCCATGTAGGCGAAAAGGAGAGGATCAAGCATTGTAAAGGTCGAGTTTTTGCTCTTCCAAGTGATCCTGACCAGGTTTCTCGAGTTTGGTTACCCACCAGTAACTCTCCTGGCCTAGCCATGGCTCGGGCTTTCGGTGACTTTTGCCTTAAAGACTTTGGTGTGATTTCAGTTCCTGAGATCTATCATCATCGCCTCAGTGAGAATGATGAATTTGTAATAATGGCTACAGATGGGGTAGGTGATTATCTAAATGTTTTCATTTCTATATGCTACTTTCATGGAAATCATACTTCATTTGCTTCACAATCAGTAACACAGTGTCACCTTCCTTTACGGTGTGTATTTGAGAATCAAAGGTCACCGAATGTGTGTTAATAAAGTTACTACCCCTTTTATTTTAATACAAATGTATGATATCATATGTGGATCGGTTACCTTAGAAACACTTACAGTTTGAATGGCCCTTTTCTCCTTTCGTTGGCAGGTCTGGGATGTCCTCTCCAACAAAGAAGCTGTAGACATAGTCGAATCAGTGCCAAGGTCCGCTGCAGCTCGAACCTTGGTTGAGATGGCAGTCGAAGCTTGGAAGTACAGACACCCGAAATATCGGGTTGATGATTGTGCTGTGGTGTGCCTCTTTCTAGACCATTCTAGTTCTAGCAATTACTCTACTCATGCCGTGACCGAGGAGCAGATCGTAACTTCATTCGATGAAGTCGATATTGGCAAAAACAAAAATATTTCCAAATCCATTGTATAGGCTCACCATCGGGTAGAGTCATACCGGTAGGGCTCTAGAATAAAGTGTCAGTCGATCCTGTGATTATTATTGTTTGTGATTTATAATTATCTGCCATTGTTGTTCTCTATTTGTCCCTCAGTTTTTAGTCAAGAGGTCGATTGAGTATTGTCTTGGGACTCTCTTACCTTGTTTCGGTAGTGTTGACAAATATAATTTTAATATTACTGTTGTAGTAAACTTTTATTGAATATTATTACCGTTATCTTTATTTTGTAGTAGTTGTTTTTGAGTGAAAAGGGACGAGTTTTATTAATTTTCACGACTAAGAATACATTTGAGTGCATCGGGAAGATCTCTTGACCACTGAAGAACAGACACAGAATGGATTTTCCTGGCTAACCAATGACTCGAGACTTACTCTCTCATTCTGAATGATCATATGTCGAATGTCACGGATGATAGTACCCACCAACCCACCGGAGAGGCTGGTGGGTTGTCTTCCTTAATCATGGTGAGTAGGACATGCGTGCTAGAGCGAATAATCACCGGATTTGTACCCATAGATGGAGATTCCGGAATGCCATGCCAACAGCATATGCCTCAATCATAATCGGCGACCACGTAATAGTTGTTATTTGCGCATTTTTTAATTACTCTGCTAATTAAAATTTGTTTCAACCGACGGAGAAAAGGACAAGATAATAACATGATACCTTTCTTTCTCAAGGCAATCAGTATGTACTTTTTTTCACGTATATGATAAAATTAACCTTATTTCTCAAGACCGTCATGGTCTTTGTAGTGTCTTTTCCGCCGGACTTTAGCTCTGTTACAACAATTAAAAGAAAATAAGGGTAACAACCTGCAAACAATTTAAAATACGCTGTATATTTATGTGAATATCCATAAATTTAATATAGTGGCGAATTTTTATCATTTATACAACATGTTAAAAGTTTTACAAGTTATTGTGCAATGAAGTAAACATTAGTGAGCCTAAGCCAATGTCAGGTTACAGAAACACAAGTATACCTTACTCTGCTCTTTCATAGTTTGAGACATTATCGTCCTTAAAAATGGCAACACCCTTTCTCTTACAACAGCTTGTTCAGACAACATCATGGAACGAGCTCGGGCAAAAGAAGTCAAGAATTCGATAACATATGTTACAGTGGAAGGACGGGGCGCGGACTCGAACCCGACTGCCTCGAAAAAACCGATCGATATTGAGGAGAATTACCCTTGAGCATTATTTGTACTTCTGCACTAAGGAAGGAAAAATTATCAGTAGGCAGAAATAATGTAGAAATCCCGACAGAAGGATAAAACTGACATAGGAGGAAGAAAACCATGAAAACGATAGCTAAGAAGTGGTATCTCGGGATGGCAAATTACCCGAACCCGAGAATCTGATATCCCGGATCAGATTGAGGGTGGATCCTGGATTTTTTCGGGTGAAGACGGAGATCACATAACCCGAATGATGTCATTGCTCCACAAGTTAACAAATAGATTTCCGGATTCTAAAGTTTTCAGGTCATGCATACATACATAAACGGGCACATGACTATCTTTATGAATTGTCCACAAACACATGAATCCATAGTAAATTTCTACAAAGAAATGATCCCATAGACGGAAAGCATCAAAATTTCCCAGGGTTTTTTCCGGTACATGACATACATGTGAGTGTGAATTAAAATTTCCAAAAAAACACTCGCTCTCACCCTTTACTCTTCCAATTTCAATATTGATTCCGTTCTTGAGATCCTCCGCGGCATCACATTGAAATGGGAAGATTAAAGGATGAGAATGAGTATTTTTGAGATATTATGAAATTTGAACTCATGTGACGAAAAAAATCAATTATTTTATTGTTTCCGTCTATTTTGTACGATGATGACACATGGGAATTCATAAGGGTGGTCTTGTGTTTATGAAATTTACGATGGCTTCATGTGTTTATTGACAATTCATAAAGGTAGCTATGTGCAATTACCCATATAAAAATCTCTCTTGAACTCAACTATCAAGTAGGCCAACTTTCTAATAAATGTATGGGTATAGCAGAAAAAACAGATATGCACATGTATAGTTTCCTTACCTCTCGTTATTCTTCATCCCAATCTATCAACTCACTACGTGGTGCGTGTAGCTTCGAGACCTGCTCTGCTTCAACATCATTAACTATACCTCGGCATCTTGGGAAGCCACATGAGCATGCCAATTGCTCGTCTATTGAAAAGAACCTATAATGTAAACCTAGTAAGCACTTAAAGAAAACAAGAACGGTGTATGTATATAGAATATAAGACTTCTTGGGAACCTGTAATCATATGTTAATTCCTCCCAACGGTAAATGTCTCTCTTTGCAAATATGATTATATGTTCATCGCCATTCACACTTATCACTCTTGAATAGCAGTTCGGCTGCAGAAAACGAGGACAACGAATAAGGAGTGACAAATGCAAGCATGCTGTGCAAAATTATAGTAACTAATGCAGTATAAGAATTCTGATTTCTTTAATGGGTATGAGAAGTTTCTGAACCCAGACATATAAAAAGGAAGATGCTAGGATGACAGACAACTTCAAATGAAAGCTACTTACTTCGCAAGAGTGATTAATCAGATGGGCAATGCTTCCAGCTCTTGTGGCATCAATTACTCGTTCATCATCGATCCGAAACATGTAAGTCCCAGCACCCTGCACGAGAAAAACTAATGAACTGCCACCATTCCTTTCTCATGTCATATATAAGCATTCATGCAAAAAACAGTTTACTAGTAGGGACGATGGCGGATAGCTAGCATCTTTTGCACATAACTATCTTCAACTTCAAAACATTTACAACTCCCCCAAATTCCATATTTTTCAGTGTTAAAAATAGTCACAGCACAAATAACTTTCAAAGAGAGAGACTAAGTAACCCTTCACTGTGCATCAAATTTGATGAAAGTGAAGGGTATTTTTACACTTTCCACTTTGAAAGTTAACTGCGCGGGGACTATTTTTAACACTGAGAATTTCTTAAAGTTTAGGTAGCTGGATGTAATGTTTTAAAGTCGAGGATAGCTATGTGCAAAAGACGTATAGTTCAGGACAGCTATTTGCAATTATCCCTTACTAATATTATATGTTATTCAGATGTCTATGCGGCTGCTAAGTGTTACGCACTGCTTCCAAAAGGTAGGGCCTAAACTTTTATAGCTAATAATGCCAGTCATGGAGGTAATAGCTCCATACATCAATGAGATCAATTTAATAGCACTTACCACCAAGGAATTGTATATTAAGTGTTCTCTCCTGTCGGCTATAGGAGGTCTAACAAGTTCACCCGTGTATTCGATCATCTGTGCAGATAAAATTTACTGTTTTCAGAAATAATAACTTTCTGCAAAACGTTTCAGCATACTTCAAAAGGCAAATTTGTTTTACCATGTCTCCAGCCCTGTGTGGGTGCTTCGCGAAGATGCCAAATCCATGTATGCCTGATTTCCCTACAGCCAAAAATAAATTGAATGTCGAAAAAGGCAAAGATGAACTTTCTGTGTTTGCATGTGAGTGGACTTATAACAGCTTGGGTTCCTTAAGGGGTTTAAGAGTTTGTTAATATAAAAAAAAAGCAATATTCTCTGAGCACACAAGGAAAAGGAGTGTTGGTTCAGGACCGATCCATAGAGATGTCTACTAATCGCCTAACAGGTTCTCAATAGAAGATGTTCAATGCTGAGGACAACTGGCACCAATTGTGAGATGGTATTTTCAACAAGTATCTTAAGACAACTGGTACAAGTTTCACAACGCTAAAAATGTAAGGAAAACAGAAATTCAATGCTTTAATGCTCATATTCAATCTCTATATCCAGAAATACATACCAAATGCTAGTCTCTTCCGGAAGGTCTCTCTCATGTATTTATATTTCTCCGCCATAGAAATTATGTTGTTTGGAGCATCTAGCTGAGCACTTCTCATCCTTTGGAGGCGAAGGGAGAATTGACTGCTGACAGCTCGTTTTGAAGGCAATGTGCTGCCTAATACATCATGTTGGCTATGCCCACTAACTAGGTAAGGTCGATTCTCCACAAACAAGCGCTTCAAAGATGCAGCAGCAAGAGCTTCAGGTTCTTTCCTTCCTCTTCTCCCGAAATAATTGTAAGGCTCTAGTAGCAAAAGATGATGAAAAAGTTAAGTAAGCAGCTATGAGTACTATATCACAAGACTAATGGATAAATAGTCAGCTGCTTGGAGAAAAACTCCCTTCAGTTAAAGAGCCCCAAAGTTTAAGGAAATGCACAGGCAAGTAGTAATACATCTATTCTTTCTAGTGTTAAATTCCGAAGAACGCAACCTTAACGTGAAGCTGCTGATTAAATATGAACACACAATTGTTCAAGATTTAGGTACTTGCCAAAGTAGTATTCTAATAACTGAAGAAAATTACTGAGAATAGTGTAATTAAAACAGTTCTTGTGCCCATAATTTTAATGATAAAAAAATTCATTAAACGATAATGTGCTTAATGTATAACAAAGTACCAGAGCGAGCACAGCCCGATGGATTTGATGGTGGGTTGTAGTCAGAACACCTTCGAGCAACATGCCCAATTCGGTCATCAGTGGCAGAAGGCTCATTAGATGTCTGCCTATGTTTTTTGCAGAAGGATAGTAATCGAATGGATTGATTTTCTTCATAGGCATCCCTAGAAAGGAGATGGAGTCTGTCCTCATCCTCAAGCTACATAATCATAAAGAAAACACAGTGAAATACAGAAGAGCAATAATATGAGCCAAATCATCCAAGATACTGACATTATGGTACTACTAATATTTATGAAGATACCAAGTGATAACAGAAATAGTAATAACATATAAATATATACTTGATTGTAGAAATAGGTTACCATATATTTTGCTAATAACATATACATATATGAAATTGCAACACAAATGGAGATAAATCAACTTAACAACCCAGCACTGTGAATTTGGGACTACATTCGCCTAATGATGATGATATATCCGGAAATGCATATAATGAAAAGGCAAAATACCTCAACACAAAATCCAGCAGCACGTGCACATAGTGGATGGTATGCAACCCGACAAGAATTGTTTGTACACTGTAAGGAATTGTCATTTCAGAAAGAACTTGCATTCAATTAAAACAAGGAAAAAAATTAATTCCAACAAAGTTCAGACAGTTTAAAAAGCTCAAGATGTTTGATTGGTTTGACAGAATCAGATGATTAGAGAGAGAATCAGTCAAACAAGACAAGTAAAGTCGATATTGTTATTATAGTGAACTTACTTGGATGCAAGCACCGTATGAAACACCACAGATGCTACATAATAGCTTCCAACGGTCCTGTTCAAACATTAAAAAGAAAGCACGCAACAGATTAGATGGAAAGAAATCGAACTCTGCAGACCCTATAAGTATGGAAAGGAGAGGCATGTGACTCAACTTCCACTGTACTATACTATGATATCCCTTTGGAGAAATTACTATAAATGGGAACTTTAAATTTTGGTTAAATGGGAAAGTTTGGGCCATTAAAGATGTTTGAGGTGTTCTCCTTATCCCCACCACACATCAAACTGACATTTATCCCTGAAGGATATTGTGTATTCTTGTTAATTTTTATCAACATAACTTATCCACTTTGTGCTAAATAAAAAAAGGAATTTGGGTAGTTATAGCAGAGAAAAAGGGAACGGATACAAGAAAAGTACATTTTAAACAACAAAATAAATACCTTATTTATTCTACTAAGGCCATCAATGGGTTCCATTCTCTTCACATCTGACAAGCAAGTCTCTGGAGACACACTGGGTGAGTTAAAGAGAAAGCTAAAGCTACAAATCAGAACCAAGAATGAAATCATGTAACTACAAACCAGGTATCCATATGGCACAAGCCAGATGAGCCAAGCGCCCATCCGCGGTAGGCTTCATGGCACCACCTGAAGGAAAGTCAATCCACAAATTTAAAATGCATATTTTGTGACTTTATAAAAAGTTGCTTTAATGACAGTGAAGTACCTATAACAGGACAAAGGCAGCAAGGCGGGGGTGACTCAGGAGCTCCCAAACGGCACAAGTTGCATTGCCATAACACCCCACCCATAGGTTCTAATTCACCATAGCACCTAGCATGGACCTAACCAAACATCTTACTTCAGTTCTAAATATAATGTGCTAGAAGCTAAAACTAAAATAACCTCGGACAATGTAATAAAGAAATCTTTACCATCATCCTGCATTTATCACATTGCAGGAACAGATTGTTCTCATACTCCTGGGGAAGGAAATAACAGTTAGTAAAACTAACTCATGTGTTACATCAAAGTCCTTAAAAACTATGTGTCATACAGGGGTAAGTGAAAGAAATGCACTCTCTCTCAGTAGAAACTTAAAATAGAAGCTCTAAAAAGATGGAGATAATTTTAATATTCATGCAAGACCATATATAAGGTCATGTATGTAAGATAAGAAGTGTTAGGTGGGGCAGAGAAACAAACTGCTTATCACCTCATCCATGTGGCAAACATTGCACTTGTCAAGGTGTTTCCAGTCAATACGAACAGGTCTGTAACCAACAGGCAGGTCTCGATACTTTTGAGAGGCTGACTTGCACATGGGAAATTTTGAAGGAAGCCTGGACTTGGACAAACCCTGCCACACCAAGGACAATTACTTTAAAGTGGACATCAGTAGTAAATACACAGAGAACAGAGACTCGCGAAAAACAATAACCAAGCCTTGTCCCAAGCTCATGTCAATAGAAAAACTTGATCAATGCATTCTAAAAGGCTACTGCAGATACAGAAATAGCCAACAATAACAATAGTTGGGTTGCAAACCAATGCCCATTTCAATTCTTTTTGACATTTCACAATCTAAATTTGGTTATAGCTGAATTAGCTGCCTAAATTTGCCAAGTAATCATGTAATTTCAACATCAAAGGTAATGTTTTAATTGCCAATGCAAAATTTAATATTTACTGAAATCCTGTAACACAGTTATTATACCAAACAAACTGATTACATTGTCAGATTTCATGCAACTTACATTCCAAAATCATAAACACGAGAAACAGCATAAAGTATTAAATCTATAACTTGACTTCAAACAATTTAAAGCTAAATCTTACCTCCATTGGTATCAACGGATAAGGCTCTTCCTAGCATATTCTCTTATTAAAATTGCAGGATCATACATGAACTTAATATTAATCTAAAAGTACGAATACACAATAAAATCAGTTATATTTAAGAGCTAACTATATTGCCAAAGGTGAAGACATGCACACAAATTACATGTACGAGCTACAGATCTTCAGCGTCGAAAAAAAAACACAAATGTCAAAAAAAATGGTAAGGAAGCAAATTTATAGTGAATACCTGTACGAGCTTTAGAACTTCGGGATTGGAGAAACCAAACATATCAGTACCAGATCTGTATGTTGTTTCTAACTCGCCCTGATCATTAGAAGAGGCACCACTTTCTATCTTCTTTATTCTTTTGTATATTTTATTCCAGCAAGAAGATGGAGTTTGGCCCTTAAACTACATAAGACGAAGAAAATCTAATATTCAAATGATATCGTATGCACAAGCTTCAAACTGGAAAGGAACAGAAAACACATTTGCAACAAGAGAGGACCAAATCACCACATTCACATGACATAATAATCTACCGAAGTAAGGAAAAAGTAGAAATCGTCTACTGAAATGGAATCGGAGGATGACATCATGATGGATGGATGTAAGAAAATCACTGTTTGCACTCTCATCTCGGGAAGATGACAGTGTTAATAAATCGAAGAGCGACAGAATTGGTTAACTGCTAAACCAACTTGACAAGCATTAGTCCATGAGAATGCAGGGAAGATTAGGCATTGTCCTAATGCAGCTTCTTTAATAAAGCATAATGGTGTACTTCTAGGGACATAAATGCAATTGGGTATAGGAAATATGTTTACTTCGAAACAACCGTTGTTAATCATGGAGATTTTCTAGTCTTTTTTAACTATATACTGAGAGTTGTTCTTTCCGGGTTTTCTTTCTAAGGCTTTGCGCTTTGAGTTAGTAGAAAGGGAATGCATGCACTCATTCACGATGCATAATGAGCAACTCAAGCAATAAAGCATGATAAGTTTTGTGAAAGAGAGCCATAAAAACACAAACAAGTGAACAACAAAGTGATAGAATCATTGAATAAGGAAAACTAATTTACCTGCTCTCCACTTTCCAAAGTCACTCTGAATAAAGGCCGTATCTTAGATTCAGCATCTCTCAGCACTTCCATCTTATACAAGGAACATGCATTCTGATCTGACTCCCCCCAAATACCAAGAATTCGAATGTTTATGGAATAAAACATATACAGTTTTCATGCACAAAATTAATCTATAGACAAGTGAATTCTCGTAAAGCTTTCTAAAAACGGTCTTCGTACCTGTTATTGATGTGAACTTTCTTACAGCAGTGTATCCTACAGGCCATATGAACTTCTCATCACGAAAATGTTCGGAATCTTTGACTATCTTACCTGCAACAAATCATCGCAAATTAAAATTAACACCCTTGTCAAGTACAGATGTATTTAGTGCCAAATATGATCCAAAGAAGCCGATATACATAGGATTCGGAAGGGAAATGAAAGACCCATAAACTGCTATGGTTCTTGTCTATAATAAATAAGCGTTCAACAATGCATATAGCATTCAGCTTACAGAAGAGTTCAAAAACAAAGAGAATTACCAACACTTATTATTTGTAAATCCCCTATTATATAAGGAGACTTTGTAAGGCCCTCCAGTGTATTCTCAATCACAACATCTTTTACGAAATCCTCATCCGAATCAGTGTTCTCTTTATCCTGTCCACTGATACTTTCAGAATCGTCCGCATGAAAGCCATTTTGAAGCCATAACATTTTTCTTGGCAGCTTTTGTTCGCTCAGATACCTGCTCAGAAACATCTTATTGTGAGCATTGGATCAACATGACAATAGTTAAGTTTAACGAACTATAGAAAGCTCATAAAGATTAATTTTGGCAAACCTCTTACTTTACAAAAGACATAGAAGGAGGATAACTGAGCTGGAAAAGACAAACCCATGCAAATCTCAGTGCACTTAGTATCTATAGACAAATATAAATTAGGCGATTGGTGTTTATATCCAGTCTTCTGAATCATTTAGAATACAAATGCCAGATCACAAAAGCAATTAAGCATTCATAATATTATATCTACAAAAATATGAGGCAAGTAAAACAATATAGCCATTGAAGGGGTAGAATGCAAAAAGTATATTTACTGAGCGCTGATCATGATACCAGTGCAACAATAACAAATGTGCCGTGTTTGCAAAACAAGAAAGATTAATATTCACAATGAAGAGGGCAATCTCAGTGACACTATCTGCTCATGTAAGAAATTGATGAGATTCAATAAAGAAACTTACATTTTAGCCTCTTCCAAGCTTCGAACAAAAAGGGGTTTCTTACGATTCAAGTGCTGAAAGGAAATAAGCCCTTTTAAAAATGGGACAATCTGTTTTGTTCTGATCCTGCAAAATCAGAAGTAGATAGGTTATCCAGCTCATTTGATAACTTCTTAGCAGACGGAAGAAACATGAAATCTCAATCGAACTTCAGAGTATAACAAACCTTGCAAAATCATGTATACCGAAAAATTGTATGGGCACTGATCTACCCCCGGATGTTTTCTTCAAGCCTTTATTATCACCAATGAGTGATTCGTCCACAACAATTGCTGGCCACATTGGACGTCCTGCAAACAAGCAATAGGCTGATGTGATATAACCAGTAAAAGCCGTAGGAGAAAGATCAAGGTTATACAAGTAATTGTTAGCAGAGCAGAATATGAGATTGCAATGTGTATTTAATGGCATGAATAGGAATAAGCCAGGATTCTTTTATCTTTCAGACTGAGGGGTATGCAATGTTTTTCTAGATTGACTACAAACAGAGATTTGCATAGATGAGACACAGACCAGGAGGTTTTGCCCATATGATATCCCCAGGATCAAATTCTTGGCAATCATCCAAACTGGCTGCCAACACAGCCACCTCTTCGTGTTTTTGGGTACCATCATCTGAACCTTCACCACTAAGGAGCCTCAAATCTAAGTGCTGCATTTCTTCACCAGAAATAAAGAACTTTATTTTTTGATTCGATAGAATCAAGTCTTCCTTATCTCCATCTTTATACTCAACCTGTACAATGAACCGTCATCATCCCCATATACTTAAAAGTTATCAGATGGAAAATATTGAACCAAATTCATAATCAACATAATGATAAGCAACAATGAGAACCATACCCGATGCCTATTCCGCTGTTGATTGTACCCAATAACTCTGGCAGAATACCAATCAGCATCCAATGGCCAGTAAACCTGAAGTGTACTATAAGATATAAATGTCACAGAGTAACTACTGCTGAAACCAACCAACCAGATTAAGAAAACAAATCGTGTTCTAACGAGCCAGAGCAATTGCTTGCCTTGCATTCTAATCCGAGGAATGATTTGGGATCAGAACCTTGAAAACTCAACCTATTGAAGTGAAGAATCAAACATCAAACCAAAATTCAAAGTGAAAACAGTGCTGACGAGTAACCACATAAGCTAATTTGCGGGATCGAATTGCACTCATAAGCTAGAAACCCAGAAATGACAGATACATCAGGAGAAAGTGAAGCAATCTTAACCCTCACCTATGCCATCTTTTAGTAGTATCTGTACCTGACACCACCTTCTCTGCCGAATTGCACTTCTTCCTCCTCGAACTCCGCCCATTACCACCACTGTGATTTTTACGGCAATCCCTAGACTTAGGCCCTTCAAAACTGCCCAGCGCACTCGAATCCACTCCCAAATCCATGGCCTCGCCGCTCCCAACCCTCCTCCTCTTCCTCTTCTTCTCGACGATCTTCGACTCTCTCTCCTCTTCCTCCTCCTCCTCCTCCTCCTCCTCGACCTCGTCCAATTGGGGGTGGCCATTGGAATCGAAGTAATTGGAAGGCGGCCTGAACCGCTTGGGGCGGCGAGAGTAGAATTGGACGAGAGGAGGTCTCTCGAGAGGCTCCTCCCCCTCGGAATCGTCCGACGGCGGGAGTATCAGCTTCCGAGCCTTCCGTTTCTTCGACATTACCG
>JAYMSV010001702.1:0-12305 GCA_036897745.1 Erodium moschatum | reverse complement strand
GGTTTCAGAAGAACTGGTATCATAGGCTCCGTAGTTTGTATGTATTCGTTTTTGGGTTTCTGTTTCCTTTTCGTTCTACAATCCAAAGTAGAATCGGTTTCTTTTTCGTTCTACGATCCAAAGTATAATTTTTGTACAGGTCCACGAGCGCCGGTAGACCTACGAGTGTACTAGGCTATATTCTGGAACCTAGGATCTATATGATCATATGAACTCGATTGTAAAATTGAAGCTATTACGTTGAATAAAAATACATACGCCTCTTCGTTTAGAAAAAAAACTATATTTTTTACAAAAATGTATAGTCTTTGTTTTTTTAATTTTCAAAAATATTTTATGTTCTTTTTGTTTGTTATCTGAACATAATAACGTGGATTACTTTCATTTTTTTTTAAAAGGATAATTTACTCGTCAAAATACATTAATTTTCAAACAAATGTCCTTCGGTTCTACACATATTTTTTGATAGGTTTGGAAGGAGGGTTGGATCATAGGCATGATGGTGGTGGGGAATGAGGGTTGTGTTATGGGTAAGGAAGAGGTCTATGGATGAATATTTTAGGTATTTTTGAAAATTAATTTATCGACATTTTTATCTAAATTAATGATAGTTTCTGGAAAAATGAAATAAATTGTCATTTCCGATAATAAACGAAATGTGGAGATTTATTTTTGAGAAAATGAATGCGGGATAGGTATTTATTTTCGTCTAAATTAACGTAAATTTTGAAGAAGAAAAAAACCTAAGATAAATTGTTACTTTCTGATAATATAACAATAGAGTTCCCCAAATAAAAAGTCGTGAATCGCCGAAATGAGTTTGGCTGACCTGGCATCGGTGACACGTGCGTCGGTGTTGTTGGGTAGGACGTAGCCAACCAAAGTGCCGGGCTGTCATGGAAGTTGGCAGTTTTAGGTGGTTACTAGGATTGGCACATGTGATCTGCGCCTACGCATGTGGAACATGACTTCTCTGTCTGCCATGTGGCATATGCCACCTGGCTTCGGACACGGGCCACTATACTTCCATAGCCCAACCTAACACACAGCACTGATTCAGTTATAGCTTCCCAAGTAAGGACCCAATTAATCTCAATTTAGTTTAATGTGAGCTGGATTTTTTTTTTCTTCGTGGCTTATAAATGAGGAATTGAGGATCATAGGTGCATCTCCGGTGGAGGGTCGGGTTCGACAAGTCAGATCTAGAGTCGATGCATTTTTACGTCCCAATAAAATTAGATTTCGTGGGTTAATTTTGACCAATATCAACAAGTGACAGCAAAAGAAATATTGAGGGATGAGAGAGGCAAGATAAGAAAAAAAAAAGAGGAGGGAGATAGTGGAGATCAATTTTGATGAAATTGTCAACATGAGAAGAAAGGATCGGTTAGAGAGCGAAAACATGCCACATTTTCGTCACGTTTCTCTTTGTTTTTGCCCACCTGACGCTTCAATTGGCTTCCCTTGCAGGTGCTCTAAGTGTTTGCAGAGTTTTCTCATCAAGTATCGATTTCTTTTGTTTGACCGTCATCAAACGAACAATCATAATTCTACGTGAAATGTTATTAGTTTGTTGAATGAAATAGTTTTTCAAGTCGGCCAAAATAGGAAGGAAAACAAAGATAAAGGTAGGAGAGAAGAAAGAGAGACACGAATTATTAATTTGTTGCCTCTATTATTGCAATGTGGATCTCAAATAATCATTGATTGGGACATGGCTTTCTCTTCAACGTTGGTGAGCAAGTGATTATTTTGTTTCACTCACACATTTTTATTTCGTCTAATATATTAAATTCATTCATATAGTTAACATTATATTTTGTAAGTGAGAATTAAAACGTTATTAGCTGGATTTATTTATTGTATTAACTAAGACCTTAAACTATTTGATAAAATAGATACAGATTCATGGCCTATAACCTCTAGACATTCAAGTTTTTAATTTGGTGTAACATATTCTTTGCTTGTCATTATATTCGGAGAAAATTACAGTCATACTCTCTAATTTTGAGTTTTATTCAATTGATGTCATGTATTTAAAACAATTATTGCAAATGCATACACTCGAATTGGTATTTTTGGTATTTTAGAGAAAATTAACAGAATATGGATGGAAATTTTGACGAAAGTGGTTTTTGGTTACACGTTGAAAGATCAAAATATGTATCGATAAAAAAAACTTAAGAATATACATCAAATAATCGTTCCAACTTGAGAATATGCATTTGTAAATTTCCCTTAGTTTTCTTCAATAATTTTTTGTTTCATACCAAGAAGCATATATTTACTACCCCATTTCCCATTTATTTGACAACAAAAGTGTCCTTCACAAGAAAGACTTTAAATTAAATTTAAAGATGAAAAAGAAATAAAAAATGAGTCATCCTATTTATTAAACTTTTGAACTTTTAATTTTCTTTATTTAGATGCATTTTAAACAACTGATACACTTGTAGCTTAGTGACATAAAAAAAGTAATTTATTAATATGAATTACACTCGATTTTGAAAGATAATAATATGATATTAAAAACTCGAAGTATACTATATTAAAGTGTGAATTCTCCATATAAAACACAAGACATAGTATATAATGCAAGTTGGACAATTTTTGTACATCAATACTTTGTCACCACATGCATCTTGTAATGATTTTAACTATTTTTTCATTGGAACACAATAAATTTTAAATAATATTCATCCAATCATTTCTCATCTTCTCCCAAAACCTTATATACCAATGAATCTACTTTCCCATGTATCATCGAACCTATCTTTTTATTACTTATTTTCTTCTCGTATTTATGAAACACGTAATTAATTTATAACTTGTTATTTTTAATTATCGAAAGGAATATTTAAAATTAAGTAGAAATTCATAAATTATTTGAGGTATGTATAAAACTATACCCGATAAAAGGTCAAAAGTCACAAATTGACTTACCGTTATCTTTGTTCTCACGTACATACTTGGTAGAAGGTAAAATTCCATATATTTTCTCGTTTCATTTATCTTGATACATAAAAACTATCGAAAAAACGGGTATGTACATGAGATAACCATTAATTTAACGGGAATTTTATGTCCTGAAAATAAATGAAAGGGATAAGTATATAAGATTTGACATTCTAAAGAGTATGGACAATAGAATTAGAATCACAATAAATTAATTTTTAAGACGAAAAGTCATTAGAAAGTCAGCTTTTATAGTTATCCTCGCATCTCATTTCCATAACTTGAATCTTATTTCGGATGGGCCCACAATAGACAGACATGACCTTGCAGCTTCGCACTCCAAGGCTTATTTCATGGGCCTGACAAGAGGAAGCCCAAAACCAACTATAAGCCCAACATGTCGGGTCCAAAATGGCTATGATTATACATTATGTATTTATGTGTCAATACTTAACACACAAACATCATACTAATTTAATTAAGCGTGTTGTATAAGCACACAAAAAATTAAGGTTTTAATTAACGTTGTTACTTTGTCCTCGTCCGAGATCTGCTTGCTCTTGTCCTTTTCCATAAGTCACGCTCTCATACCTGCTAATAATATTAATTTCACAAATGGGTTTTACGTTAATATCTCAATTATATAATCGATTAAAAAAAAACGATGTAGTGGAAGTGGAAGCTGTCTTTTTCCTGCTAAATATTTATTTTTCATCAGTGGAGTTAGAAAAGCAATAGAAAGAGACTTTACAACTATGATTACATTAATGAATAATCATCGCACCATATTTGTTAGAAAGTTTATCGATCGATAACTGATGTCGACGGGGTTTTAAATCCTCGAATCCGATATTTTTCCATCGAAAATCGTATTCAGGATCATATCTCCTCTTTCAGATCTGGGTGTCGTCGGTTTTTCGGATTGACAAATTTTATAATCACTCATATTTTTTTATTATTATGAGTATAATTATTATACGTTTTTTTAATCAGCAAAACAAATTTAAATTAAGCCTCTCAAAAGGTATAAGAGGAGTACAACACCGGTGGAGCAATTACAAGAAACGCCGACAAGGGCCAGCCCTAACACCGAAGAAAACCATAATACAACAAACCATCACTAGTGACACCTGATAACAACAACCACAACCCGACAACCACAAGCTTCACACAAAGCAACCTGTAAAACTGAAAACTAACAGAAAAAGGTCTAATACTTGAGTTTGATCAACTTGAAGCACATAATTTTGAAAAAACGGGTCTGAATCACCTAAATTTGACCAACTTTTGAAGCTCAAAATTTGAAAAAACATGTCCGAATCACCCAAATTTACCACCATGAAGCGTAGGAGAAAACAATCACTAGAGCCGTCTGAACCCTGACTTTGCAGAGCTAAAATTATCATTTTTCACGTCACTCGATAATCATGATTAAAGAATATATTCTCGGGTCGAGATTTTCTTAGCTCCAATCGTTAATGACCTCTTATTTTTCTTTTGTTTAATGAAAGTGACATCAATAGTTATTGTTTTTTGTATTTTTTTTGTATTGATTCTCGATATTATTTGATTTATGGACATACTTTGATTCTAAAACATATTCTAAAATTCGATTCGGGGTCGGTTTCTGTAGTGGGCACTACCTGAACTCTCTTCTCCACCGTACAATTATCAATTGACTAGGTACCCACATCAAGCTTTGACACCTACTTGAAAGCTATGTTTACTTTAGTTAATTAATTAATATTAACATTCATTGATTGAAAATATAAATCATTAATGAGATGGTATTCATTAAATATTTAATTTATTTTTTGTTATGATTGGATCTAAATCAAATCTAATGTGAATTCCATGTATTTAATGAGTTAATTGAATTGTTCATGGTCCATTAAATATCCATAAACTTATTTTTTGAACAAATACGAAGATATATTATTTAAATATCGGCAATAAGAATCTGATGAAATGGCTCCGGAATAAGTCCTCATTGTCATTCCCAGCCAAGATATGAACAAGCCGTCCTGACTAGCCAATGAGCTGCTTTGTTTGTTGTTCGTTTTACAAAATCGAGTTGTGCATCCTCGAGTTTAGATAACATGGAGATACAATCACTAATGACTATCCCCGTGGGAGAAGCTGACCTTCTCTGTTTGTTAATCATATCCATTATGACATTGCAATCAATCTAGATGATGGTTTTTTGAGCTGGGCTCTGGATTGCCCATTGTAATGCACCCCTTAATGCATATACTTCTACCAAACCTGGGACTTGGGGGCCTCGAGGCGATGAAGATCTTGCCTTCCTGAGCTGGCCTGTGTCGTCCCTGTAGACCCAGCATGTACCTATATGTCCAGTTGATGCGAAAAGAACCCCATCCGTGTTAAAATGCGGGATCCCTGGGAGGGACACGACCATCTACCCTCTGCACCCTGGGCCCCTGAATTATGGGTAACCTGTCCCAGTGTCTTGTGTGCTTTCGCTTCCAGCCACCCTGCGTTCAGACATGGTAAAATATAGTAGATTGCATCTGCCACCGGGTTTGATGTCGTCCCACACTTTCCTGTTCTTTGCTTTCCAAATTTCCCATAGTAGGAATCCTATATCTCCCCTTTTGTTCAAAAGGTTGTACAAATACCATGTTTAATATAAATTTAATCTTGTATACATTACCTCGTTTCCCCTCGTTTTGGAGCTCGTCTTCCAACAAATCAAGATAACTATATGTTGGTGTATTTAGATCCTTGGTTTTGTTTAGTCAAACTTATCTACTCGGTCGTCTCATATTGTGGAAGATTGGAGTTGTTTGTGTAGCATAAGACGTCGTTACAACTATTTTCAATGGGGTCTCGGACTAAAATATTGGGTGTAAGAGAATTATTCCAATACGTTGTATTGTGACAAGTTTTCTAACCATCTATAAAATAGATCCTTATAAAAAAAAATCTTGTATCCACTATGTTTATTCAAAAATTGTGTAATTTATAATATTTGTCATATAATATTTTTTTAAGGGTAATTGTTTAGTGAATAAAAAAATCGAACTTGAAATTAAAATTCGATCAAGATATTTACGCTCAAACTTGTTTATAACTTGCACGTCACAAAAGATATTTTTTAACTTTTTTTTCAAAATTGTGACAAAAGAGTTAAATGAAGAAAATATCCCCTTGCTAAACGGCAAGGGACAAGCGTCAAAACGACATCAATCAATGAGTCCAGGAAAGTAAGTGGGAGAGAGAAGAAGATTCGATATAATAAAAAGTTAAAAAAATAAAAAAATACGTGGACCAATGCTGGCTCCTTTTGTCCTGGGACCGATCTCAAATCATAGCTACGAAGCAGGACTCGATGGACTCTTCTCAATTATTACGAGAATTAATTAATTAATTAAGATTCTTTTGTTTTGTTTTCGCATTCATTAATATAAAAATAATAATAAATCAACGATAACAAATATACCCTCCTCACAGTCCCAGATATGTTCTAGCCAATAACAAATCAATCCTAAACAGTTTTGAAGTTTTTGCCTTTTTTCTGTTTTGTGAAAGCAATCTTTTTTTTTTTTTTTCCTTCACATATATATAAAAATCGCAATTCCGATGCATTAGCTTACGCGCAGGGCTGAGAGAGACCATAAGAGGGCAGGTGGCGCAATTTCAGTGAGCCTATCTGTCTCTTCTCTGTTTTTACTCTCTTTTTTGCTTCGATTTGAGCTTCATTTCTGTGATTTGGGTTCCTTTAGAAAATTGAATCTGGTTTCGAAACACCCATCTTTCGATTCGAGTTGATGTGGTGATGTTGAGTATGGTGATGTCCTTTCCTGTGCTCGTTGATGACACCTGAGCTCACTGTGCTCGGCTGATTCTGACGCTTGCGCTTCCTCTTGCAGGTTGAGTAAGAAATCGACTCTATTTTGCTGTCGTATTTGGTGTTTCAGCATCTGGGTCTGATTTGATTGGTCTGTTTCGTGTTGGGTTTGGGTTTAGCTTGTTGATTTCTGAATTGGGGTCTTCAGATTTTGGTTTTTGATGAGGAGGGTTTGTTTTGTAGTTTGATTTGGTGAACTGGGTCGATTGTTTGATCTGTGGTTTTGGTTTTGTTCTTTCTCTTAGGTTTGTTGATTACTGAGCTGAGAGGATTGCAATTTTGGGGAAGAATGAGTGGAGCTGTGATTATAGCTGTTATTGCTGCTTTTGGCAACTTGCTGCAAGGATGGGATAATGCAACTATTGCAGGTGAATCTCGAACTCTCGTGCTGTCTTGTTCTGCAATGTTCATCTGAAACCCGGGCTTTGAATTGTTTGGACTTTGGATATCAACAAGTTTGTGATTATGATGAGTAATTTTCTGTGTCATCATCAAATTGCAGCATTGGGTTTCTCTATGATACCCATTTCCTCGATCTGATTTAGATGTTTAATTCTCGTGTTTGTGCTTAACTCTAAAGAGTTGATAGCTGTGATAGTCGTTTCATTACAATCAACATGCTAGATGGGACTTGAATTTCAATTTCATCAAATGATTCGATCTATTTTCGTACAGGTGCTGTGTTGTACATAAAGAGGGAGTTTAACCTAGATGCTGCACCAACCCTAGAAGGTCTAATCGTGGCCACGTCCCTCATCGGAGCCACTCTAATAACCACATGCTCTGGACCCGTATCAGACTCGCTGGGCCGCCGTCCCATGCTGATCTTAGCATCCATGTTCTACTTCCTTGGAGGCCTTGTGATGATGTGGTCTCCTAATGTCTATGTACTGCTCTTTGCTAGGCTTTTGGATGGTTTCGGAGTTGGACTCTCAGTAACCATCGTTCCAGTTTATATATCAGAGACAGCCCCTCCAGAGATAAGGGGTTCTCTGAATACCTTACCTCAGTTCTCAGGATCCGGGGGAATGTTGTTGTCATATATAATGGTATTTTGGATGTCCTTGCAGCAATCACCGAGCTGGAGGTTGATGCTCGGTGTTCTTTCTATACCGTCTTTCTTGTATTTTATAATGACAGTGTTCTACTTACCCGAGTCTCCTCGTTGGCTTGTGAGTAAAGGACGGATGAGCGAAGCCAAGGTGGTTTTGCAGAAGTTGCGTAGCAGAGAAGACGTTTCAGGTGAGTTCTACACTACACATATAGTTTTACAATTCAATACTGAATGCAATTGAGTTATGATGCTCTTCGGAAATGGCTTGGACGTTATTGAATACTCGATTCCATAGAGCTTTGATGGATGGCACTGCAACATGCTATGCTTGTATATTATCAGTTAGCTTATATATATATATATGTTCATACATCCATAAATCTTAGGGATAATCTCAATCCGCTACCCTTAGGTATCCAACGTTCTCAATCAATTACCCCTAAATTTAAAAAGTTTTTGACAACCCCACAAGTTTTTTAGTCTCAATTTACCCCAATTCTGTCAACTTTTGTTCTTGGAATTGTTTCCATTTCTATAATCATAATGTATGAATTGGGTTGTAATGATCTTCGCGGTATGAACAGGTGAGCTGGCTTTACTGGTTGAGGGTCTTGGGGTGGGAGGCGATACTTCCATAGAGGAATACATAATCGGCCCAGCAGTCGAGCTCACCGAAGACCAAGATCCATCAGCTGCAAACGAACAAATCAAGCTATACGGGCCCGAAGAAGGCCTGTCCTGGGTGGCAAGGCCCGTCAGGCAGAACACCGCAGGCATTGTGTCCCGCCATGGAAGCATGACAAGCACAAACGTCCCTCTAATGGATCCTCTGGTCACCCTCTTCGGCAGTGTCCATGAGAAGAACCCCGAGACAGGAAGCATGAGAAGCATGCTCTTCCCTAATTTTGGGAGCATGTTCAGTGTGGCGGGGAATGCAGTGAAGCACGAAGAGTGGGATGACGAAGAAAGCCAGGCTAGACATGGAGAGGACTACATGTCTGATGCTGAAGGTGATGATCATGATCATGGTCATGACTCGGATGACAACCTACACAGTCCTTTGATCTCGCGCCAGACAACGAGCATGGAAAAGGACATGAACCATCCCAATCAAGGTAGCATTTTGAGCATGAGGAATGGAAGCATGACTCAAGGTAATGCTGATCCTGCTCCGATGGGGATTGGTGGAGGTTGGCAATTGGCATGGAAGTGGTCTGAAAGAGATGGGCCTGATGGGAAGAAGGAAGGAGGGTTTAAGAGGATATATCTTCACGAGGAGGGCGGGACCGCCACTGGGTCTCATCGCGGGTCTATACTGTCTCTTCATGGCGGCGGTGATGGGCCACTGGAGAACGAGTATGTGCAAGCTGCTGCTTTGGTGAGCCAACCCGCTCTTTACTCCAAGGAGGTTCTGAATCAGGATCCTGTTGGGCCAGCCATGGCTCACCCGTCTACGACTGCTGCAACTGGACCGTCTTGGGCTGATCTCTTTGAGCCTGGTGTGAAGCATGCGCTTGTTGTTGGGGTGGGGCTTCAAATACTTCAGCAGGTAACCAGGTCTTGTAGTTGCAAGTTATATTTTTGGGTCTGCATAATATAATCTAAAGGTAGATTGCACAGAACTACCTTTATGAATGGCCCACAAACAGATGACCCCATGGTAAATTTTCACAAACGTAATATAATCTTAAGCTTGATTTTCTATAGTAAATTTTCCGCAAGCACATGACTACCCTTATGAATTTTCACGTGTCACTTTCGTACAAAATACGAAAACCATCAATTTTTTCGATTTTTTTGGTCACGTTATATTTTAAAATATCCAAAACATGTCACGCTTTTACTCTTCCGATTTCAAAATCGGAAGATTAAGAGATGGGAATAGATAGTTTTGGGATACTATAAAATCTTAAACTCATGTGATGAAAAAAAATCGAAATATTTGATGGTTTCCTTCTATTTTGCACGATATTGACTCATGGAAATTCATAAGGATAGTCATGTGCATATAGAAATTTAATATGAGGTCATGTTTTTGTGGACAATTCATAAAGGTAGCTAAGTGCAATTAAGCCAATAGTATATAGACAATTAACCTTCCAAAGTTCGTTTCATCATTTTATTCATACTTGGCTCCTTATGTTTCTTATATGTTTATACAGTTTTCTGGTATAAACGGAGTTCTGTACTACACTCCTCAAATTCTCGAGCAAGCAGGCGTCGGAGTTCTTCTATCGAACTTGGGACTGAGCTCAACTTCTGCATCTTTCTTAATCAGTGGCATCACAACCCTATTGATGCTTCCCAGCATAGCCGTTGCCATGAGGCTCATGGATACATCAGGCAGAAGGTACATTCACTACCATATATATCAACTTACAGAAAAGTTTGTACACACATACCCATATGAATTGGCAACGAAAAGACTTATTTGTCACTCGTTCCTTTGATTAGTTCAGGAACACAAATTGCCAAAATGTCAGACTTGAGGAACGTTTTTTTTGCAAACATTCCTTGCGTTTCTAATAATTTGGAGATCACATGCATGGCAAATGACCCATTTTGGATAAAATCCGTTACTTTTCATAGTTGTGCAGAGACAATGAAACTTTGAGGCTACAAGTTACCAAAATCTCAAACATAAGGGTCATTTTCCGCAATTTCCCAGTATAGTACCTGGTCATGTATTTGTGGCAATTGATACTAAAACTTTCTATCAACTTACGCACAACCTTGGTGTTCTTTGTTGCAGGACTCTGCTCCTCACCACAATCCCAGTCTTGATACTAGCCCTCGTGATCCTCGTCCTCGGGAGCATCGTCGACCTCGGGGAAAAAGTCAACGCCGCGGTCTCTACATTCAGTGTCATCCTGTACTTCTGTTGCTTCGTCATGGGGTTCGGGCCGATCCCAAACATCCTCTGCTCGGAGATCTTCCCAACCAGGGTCCGCGGCCTCTGCATTGCCATCTGTGCCTTGACGTTCTGGATCGGCGACATCCTCGTGACCTACTCGCTCCCGGTGCTGCTCACGAGCATCGGGCTCTCGGGCGTTTTCGGGTTGTACGCAGTGGTTTGTGTTATATCGTGGGTGTTTGTGTTCTTGAAAGTGCCGGAGACCAAGGGGATGCCGCTTGAAGTCATCACCGAGTTCTTCGCTGTCGGGGCGAAGCAGGCCGCGGCGGCCGGAAAGGAGAACTGAGACTCGGTCACCGGTGGCCGGAAGTTTTGATTTTTCCTTGTTGGGTTGGTTTTAATCATTGCTGTTTCTGTATTAGGCTCTTTATCCGAACTTTAAGGGTTGATTTGTTGATTAGATTACTCAAAGACTATATTTGCAGCTTTGTAAATTCTTATTTGTTCTATGTTTAAGTCATTTAGTCCTTATTATGCTTAATTATTTTTCAGATATAATTCTAAGATATGCATAAAAATGTGTGGACAACACGAAAAAGAAAGAATATGCATAGCAGATTCATTTTAGGTTTCAAAATGCGATTCAATTTCATAGTATATGAATTTAAAGTGTGTTTGAAACTATCTTTATTTTACCAAACAATTGTTACTTTTGTCGCTGACACACACTATCGAATAAAAACATATTACAATATTTGTATCTCAGGTATATAAAGATGAGCAAGGCATGTTCATTTCAGTGGATTCGAGTGTAATGTAGGGCAAATTCAGCCAGCCAGTCGGTAAAAAGGCCGATTTTTGGGGAATCGTCTACCATTGAGGCGAATGATTGTCCCGTCCTCATTGTGTTGATGCCGGGTTTGAATTGTTTCTATACCCATTGTGTAATGTAGGGCAAACTCAACGGGCGAGTTGGTGAAAAAGCCGATTCAGGATAATCGTCGGCCATTGAGGTCAATGTTTGATTTGGAGTCATCTCCATTGTGTTAGTGTCGGATTTGGAGTATTTCAATCCTTATTGTGCAATTAGGGCGAACTCACGGGCGAATCAGTGAAAAGTTCGTTTTGGGGAATCGTCTGCCATTGAGACTAATCAATCTGTTTACTCACCTTGTGACCACTTGTCACTTGAATCGGATTCAGGTGGGCTATTTAATCGCTTCCGACGTTGGGGAGGCTGAACGAACCAACCGGACTAATCCCTTTGGATGGAGATGCCCAGCAAAATCCATGGACCATAAGACATGCTCATCCAAAGCTTAATTTCTCAGAATTTCAACTAGAGACAAGTAGTGAATGGAGAAAAGGAAGAGCATTTTGCCATCTACATTATTTGAAGACCAAACAAACATTGATACAACCATTAACATAAGCTACAATCATAGTCCATGAAAATGGTCGAAACTAATCCAAACCCATTACCAAAACGATGGAGAAAAAAACCTACGGCAGAAACAAAACCAGACCTGATCCTTGATCATGAACTGCTGCTGCTAACAAGCCTAGCACCG
>JAYMSV010001701.1:0-12305 GCA_036897745.1 Erodium moschatum | reverse complement strand
ATATCCAGTGGTCCAGAGATCCAGAGTCTTGTAAGTCAAGATCTAGTGGTTCTGGACATTCCGAACTCCAATTTATCAAACGGTAATTCGGATAAAGGTAGTCCGTGGAAGGAAATCTTTCTCAAACTCTCGAAGCGTCAAAGTCAACCCCCTAAACACGTCTTGGACTACTCCTTGTCTAAGCCAAGAGGTCGAAGACTCAAAGGAGCAAATCAACCCGTATACGTTATCCAGGGCCGGCCCAATCATTATAAGGGCCTAAAGCGAGAATTATTTGATCAATACCTTTTTTCCTTATGAACGAATATATAGAAAAATAAATAAAAATTTTCATATAAAAATACTATACTGGATGATATTTAACAAATGAGCTTTAACATCTACTTATAACACAAAAAAATTAAAATGGATGATAAAGATTAATTTCTAACAAGACAATCTCCATGGATAAGATTTATCGTTTAGAATTCTATAAAAGAATTCAAAAGTTTACGGATTCACATTTATCTATAAACAAGATACATTCATTCCAAGTTCAAATATGATAGGTTCAAGATAATTCTATACAGTTACACCAAATTATGTTAACTTATATGTAGCGTCGTGTATGACTCGCTTTATCGTCAAAATCTAGAAATCTCCACACTTCAAATATTTTTTAAATACTAAATATAAGTTATAACTAGGATCAATAAAATATAAATGAAAATAAGAAAAGTCATAAACGACACTAAGGACGTAAAATAATAGATAGTTGAGAATTTTCAAGACTTAATAGCATTCGATACCGAAACTCACCAAATAGGAGAACTCCACCACATTCTTTAGATTATCTTAGAATATATGTCCAAGTTCAATTAACTGTTATTGCTCTCTAAATGTTAAAGAAGTTTATAAGCAAACTCAGGACTAAGAAATCAGAAAAAAAATAATCATTCATTTTTCATGACCTTGGTCTTTCCTCTCTGTTGAGCATCTTCATATCAACGATTGGAAAACATCTTCATCTCATATAGTGAATCATTTCCCAAGAGTTTGGACAATACAACTATTTGTGATAGGTTTGTAACTCAACTTTATTTATTGTCTTGTTTAATCATGAAATGGAACTTTCACAATACATTTCCTTTATTGTAAGATTTTTTGAATAGTTTCTCTTTCTCTTGACTTGTACTTTGGTCAAATTAGTCTTGATTTCTTACAATACTTTCATATTTTATAGTGTATATTAGTGCTCCTAAGTTTCAATATTGTCAAACTCAATGAGACTCATGCTTCTAGTCCATGAACTTTATGGATTATTCTTCCATAAATGATCTTATTTTTTTTACTAAACATTTTTGTACAAAGCCAAGACATTATAGCACCAGTTGTTAATACATGTCTTTTTCCCCTTCCAATAAGGCGATACTGATATTTTTTAAGATTCGCCTTTAGATGTATAGTTTCATTATTTTTACTACACATTTTAATACAAAGCCAAACATTCTAGCGTCAGTAAAAGATATCAAATCAACACTTAATAAATTTATATTATATGTTTGCATCACATTTTTTTTGTTGCTCTGATAGTTTTGGTTTGGTTTGAGCATTTACGTAATGAAGTTGATAAATTGATTGCCATCCCTCAAAAATATACTAGTGTATTTATATATAGATATCCGCACTTTTTTTCCTCGGTTTGGTCCATTGTTTTTTTATCCATGTTTTTAATTCATTGATCACTGGCAAACTGAACTTTGTCATTTCGAAATAAAAATCTATAGAGTTGTTAGAATGTTTAACCATCAAGAAAAACTGTCTTCCATTTCGAGATCAAAATTGGACCAACTAGTATTAAAATTTAATTTCCAAATTAAAAGTATAATATTTTGGCTTGATCAGGTTTGATCAAAATAGTAACAAATCTTTAAATTTACAGGGAATTTTTTTCATCTGATGTCTTAAATGACTTCTTATTTAATTTTATGGGTCCTTTTTCGATATGAGACCTTAAGCGGTTGCTTAACTCGCTTAAAGCTTGGGCCGGCCCTGACCGTTGTGACCTGGTTCTCAGTCAGCAACATGATGTACCTAGCGGTTGTTTGTGCTCAAAAGATCTTTGGTTTGATGCGAAAAATGGGCATTGGCTCAAAGGATTTTACGAGGTCTAATGGATTGAAAGTTCAATCGACGAGGAGCGAAACACACCCTCGCCTCTATCAATGAGGAATTCGTGGTCCAGTGGGGGTTCGCGGGTAATACCGACTCACTAGACGTATAGTGGCAATTGTTCGACCGAGTACCGGGACATTACTCTTTTATTATCTCGGGAGCCAACACTCACATGTTCTTGTAGCCCTACACTGTCAATCAAGGGAGGACGATGCATGTTGGATTCTCGAAGGAGTACTTAGTTCGCCTCGACGTCAATTTTTCGGAAATGGATCTGCTCTGTCCTATCTTGCCATTTGGAATAGTTGTGCATGTGCCTTCGGTTGTTATTGCAACATTCCTCTCCAGACATCCACATGAAGCATTTTAGTCTCTGTGCATTTTCTTCTTTTGTTATTTCTTCTAGTCCCACATTGTTTCACACGGTTTAATTTCATTATCTATGTATTACTCATGGGTAATCCGGCTTTAGGAAGAAATTTTATTTTCGTAATATATTGGTTCTGAGTACAGTTCAAAAGAATATATAATTGGGTTTATCAACCAAACACGAAAGATATTAGACGAATTTTAGTTCATGAATCAAAACCCAACTCGACATATTACAAAAGCATGAACTTAAAATTACGACTTTGAGGTACAACTTAAGGTTTTTTGAAAACTTTCACATCACATCTATTCAATACACATCCAACATTAGAGAAAAAATCGCACGCCTAAACAAATCATAATGTGTTGTTAAAACATGATCAATCCCAAATGTTTGAACTAATAATATTAATAATTAATATACTAATTAAGTAACCACATAATTGAACATCCCAACCTCCATTTAATTACATTAACCACGATACAAAACGCTAACCACATCACCAAGTCCATGGTTGACAAAACGGTACCGTTCCACTCGTCTAACTGAAAAAAAAAATCAGACAAAATCAACAGACACCGTGAAAGCCTGAAAGGATAGTCAAATTGTTTCGGATCCCGAGGATGTTGCAATTTTACGTGTCTTATTCCCAGTTTGCCCTCGGGCAGAGACCAGAATTACGAACAGAAGAAGCCCAACCAGTCAGAGAGAGTCACGGTGTTGACCAATGACCCAAAACGGTTAGTTAAACAAATGAGTTGGGGTTGCTTAATTAAAATATTATATTAAGTTAACCATGGTTAAGTCCGCAGAGTTAGGGCCTCGTACAACATAAATCTTGACCGTGGTTATTTGAATCCGGTTATTATTATTAAGCTGCCTTGATTTCAGTATCAAATATCTCGCGATATTTTCCACGTATCGCGCTTCTCCGAATTAACTTAATTACAACTCTTAATTAAATATGTTTTAATTAAATTCTTCCATCTTGTATTTATTTGTTGGGATGCTTCTTTCGGGGTTCCAGCTTCCGATCCTCCCGACATGCTCTTGTACCGCGTGGACTTCACTCGCCGAAAATTGGGTTCAGATGGAATGAAAAAAATACATCAAGTATTATAAGAAACTAGTGTCGACGATTCGATCGTGTGAATCGGGAATTCAGATCCTCGATTAGCATCAAATATTATACCTGTCGTCCTCTTTCGTCTCTTATCCATGTTCAAAATAATATTGTTTTTTTGTCGGTGTAGAGATTCTAATCTCACATCGGATAAACATGATAACAAAACATTGCTTATAAAATCAGGATGATAGTCGACTCATAGTATTGTTTTTTTTACTGGTTTTCCTGGTATGATATAACTTTTCTTGATCAGAGAGAAAGGAATGCATTAAAAAAGGGGATGTGGATCACGGGATGGGTGCACCACCCCGCAAAACCAAGGTCCAACAAAAACAAAACAGAAAAACCGCTAGAAACAGAGAAAGCAGAAATAAAGGTCACCCCGGTCCACCTCAACAACCAACAACCCTCTAGACTAGCAAATGTCAGGAGAGACAAGCATCAAAGAGGACCGGGGGATAAAGCGCTGAGCTCTCCAAACATGACGCGACAAGCCTTAGGTGTTCCTAGACAGCACAACAGTCGGGGACTCGATATCCACTCGAGAAAGCGAAACTGCTGACCGGCCTTATGTATTCCTGGTCTAATATAAATAATGTGTATTGATTTTTCGAAGATATATATTTAATTTAAATATCCAAGACAATAAAAAATCTTTGTATCATATATAATAGGAGCAGGGATGGCAAACAAGACAAAGTTTACGATCTTGTCACCGCTTTTATCTCATCCCAACCCACTGAAAAATGAATAGTGTTCAAAAACTAAATTATGGCAGGGCAGGACAAGTGTTTGTTCTCGTTTCCGATCAAATCCTTGGTGGTTGCTTCGTGTCCCGCCCTGCATGACAAAAACCTATACTCAAATCTGTCTCATAATCGATAAGATCAGGTCATCGTCAACATAAAAGTGTTTTGTCGTCTCTAAACAAGAGCCGAGCCCGAGTTTATTAGAAAAAAGCCAGACTTGTAGGGTTCGGATGAAAGAAAAAAAAAACTGTCTCGTTATCATATCCTTAAATGCACCATGTTTTGTCCTCAAACATTAATTTTTGACTTTTCACAATATGGACCCATAAATAAGAAGAAAAAAATGTCCAAATGTGGGGAGCGCGTGTAATAAGGCGCGTGGGAGAGAGACAGAGAGGGGAGGGTAAAAATCACCTGAAAAGAGGGTAATAGGTAAATTGGACTGAAGCCAGAGAGAGAGAGAGAGAGAGAGAGCCATTTTAAATCACTGGAACGGATGAGTTGCAGAAGAGAGAGAGAGAGTTCTGAGAAAGTGAGAGAAAATTAGAGCCATGAACACCAAAATCTCAGCTCTGCTTCCCAAAATAAAAACACCACCACCATCAACTGCTCTCTAATTTGGATTCACATCTCTTCTTCACTCTCTCTCCCTCTCTCAATTCTCTTCCAGTTTGCTCAAAAACCACAGCTTTTCCTCGATTTTGCTTCTGGGTCGGTCTCGATTTTGGAGGGCTCGTTGTATAAGGCTTGGAGCTTCCTGCTTTTCTGGTTCTGGGCATTTTCACGGTGCACAGAGCCATCTCATGCTCAAATTTTCGATTTTTGAAGAGGTGAGAAACGTTACTGCTAAGCTTCCCTTTTGTCTGTTTGGTTTCCGAGAAACCTGATGAATCGATCGTTTTATGGGTTCTGCAAATGGTTTTTAGTGGTTGCTTAAAGTTTGCATTTTTCTGATTTGGGTTTTGTTCTGGGGTATTATCTCATCTGGGGTTTCTAATTGGGTGTTTTTTTCTACTCTCAATTTCAGTTTCTTTTTATTTCCCCCAAATTTTCTTAGGAACCAAACAGATGCTGTGCATTTTTATTTTGTTGTGTCTCACTAAAAGCTTGTCAATTTAATGAAACAGCAGTTCCAGAAGAAGAGCTCTTGAGGTATTGTCTTAGGTGGAAGATGATTACAGTGATGGATACTAGGAAAGACCCAATTAGGAACTCAGATAATTGCTTAGACTCTCAGCTATGGCACGCCTGCGCCGGAGGGATGGTTCAAATGCCATCTCTGAACTCCAAGGTGTTCTACTTCCCTCAGGGCCATGCTGAGCATGCCAATCGGGCTGTCGATTTCGGAAACTCCATGATCCCACCGCTTATCCCTTGTAGAGTTTCTGCTATCAGATTCATGGCTGATCCAGACACCGACGAGGTTTATGCCAAGATCAGGCTGATTCCTTTGAGAAACCACGAGTGTGATTTCGAAGATGATGCTGATGGGTTCATGGGGAGCAATGAAGCTGATGATTCTGAGAAACCAGCTTCGTTCGCAAAGACATTGACTCAGTCTGATGCGAATAACGGTGGGGGTTTCTCTGTCCCGAGGTATTGTGCTGAGACTATCTTCCCTCGCTTGGATTACTCGGCTGAGCCTCCGGTGCAGACCATCCTTGCTAAAGACGTCCATGGAGAGACTTGGAAGTTTAGGCATATCTATAGGGGAACCCCTCGCCGCCATCTGTTGACGACCGGGTGGAGCAATTTTGTGAACCAGAAGAAGCTCGTTGCTGGGGACTCGATCGTGTTCTTGAGGGCTGACAATGGAGATCTTTGTGTTGGGATCAGGCGGGCCAAGAGAGGGGTTGGGGGTGGGCCAGAGTATACGTCTGGGTGGAACTCTGCTGCGGGGAACTTGGGATCTCAGTATGGTGGATATTCTCCTTATGTGAGGGAAGATGAGAAGAGATTGATGAGGAGGAACTCTAGTAACGGGGACTTGAAGGGAAGAGTCAAGGCCGAGTCTGTTGTTGAAGCTGCTACTCTTGCTGCTAGTGGACATCAATTCGAGGTTGTTTACTATCCAAGATCGAGCACTCCTGAGTTTGTTGTCAAGGCTCCAGCTGTGAGGGCTGCAATGCGGGTTCAATGGTGTTCTGGGATGAGATTCAAGATGCCTTTTGAAACTGAGGACTCGTCCCGGATCAGCTGGTTCATGGGTACTATATCTGCTGTTCAGGTTGCTGATCCCATTCGCTGGCCTACCTCTCCATGGCGGATTCTTCAGGTACTTTACATGTTCATTCAATGGTTCTGTAGATTCAAAATTGTAACAAATTTAGGGGTTAGATTACGGCCAAGGGCATTATCATCATTTTTGGGTGAAAAAGAGTGAAGTGTGATTTTTTTAAAAAGTTTAGGTAGGTGGATGTAAAATATTAAAGTTTGGGTAGTTATGTGCAACAGACATATACTAATAGGTAAATCATATTGAACTTGCACTTGGTCTTATCTCTTATGTATTGCTGGTCTGTTTTTTGAGAGTGTCATTCTTCAACGAATATCACAATCTTAAGCTTAGCGTGTATGCATACAAGGGACTAGTCGACATTGTAGTTTTAGCTATTATTCGAGCATGTTAGAGATTAAGAGTTAAAACTATAATCGGGCCTTCAGCTATGAGCTTGAGTTTTCGGTTGAGTTGGTCCTCTGATAGAGCCTTATACTAGTTTACTTACAAGATCTTGTATGTGAAACTCAGGTGGCATGGGACGAGCCAGATTTACTGCAAAATGTGAAGTGTGTAAGCCCGTGGTTGGTGGAATTGGTATCGAACATGCCAGCAATCCACTTCTCACCGTTCTCGCCCCAAAGAAAGAAGATGAGACTCTCACAGCATCCGGATTTTGGCATGATGGGCCAACTCCCGATGCCTCCATTCTCCAGCAATCATCCCCTCAGGCCCGGCAGCCCGTTATGTTGTTTATCTGACAACGTTTCTGCAGGCATACAGGGAGCCAGGCATGCTCAGTATGGACTCTCTCCATCGGACCTCCACCTCAACAAACTCCAACCAGGGCTCTTCCCCATGGGTTTCCAAGCCCGTCATAACCATAACCATAACTCTGCTCCTTCTAGAATCATAGGCAGCAGCTTCATGACCCAAACCAAGAACAACGATAACCTCTCCTGCCTCCTGACAATGGGAAACCCCGCTCAGCACACGAAGGGAAGCGAAAACGAAAACGTTGAGGCGAAGACGCCTCACTTTGTGTTGTTCGGTCAGATCATTCTCACGGAGGAACAAATCTCTCAGAGCTGCTCCAATGACACGAATGGAAACAGTTCATCCGATGGCAATGCAGAGAAGACAACAAATTTTTCTGATCGTTCCGGTGTTTCTGCACCACACCAAAACGGTACTCAGGGGGAAAACTCTTCGGACGAAGTGTTCCCTTGGTTGGAAACCGGCCATTGCAAGGTTTTCCTGGAGTCCGAGGACGTGGGTCGGACCCTGGACTTGTCCCCCCTCGGGTCATACGAAGAGTTGCACGGAAAGCTCGCTAACATGTTCGGGATACAAAGCTCGGAAATGCTGAGTAGCGTGCTTTACCGTAATGCAGCTGGTGCTACCAAGCACACCGGAGATGAACCTTTCGGGTAAATTTCAACACCTCCTTCGAGTCCTTTTCGATTTCTATATAGAGATTTCACTTCCGTTCTTAATAATACTTGTTCGAATGGCAGCGATTTTATGAAGACGGCGAGGAGGCTAACGATTCTTACTGATTCGGGCAGTGACAACATTGGAAGGTAGATAGGTTAAGAAGCATGTAGCTTTCTGTCAATTGTACAGCTGAGTTGCCGAGATTGTCTTTTGTTTTTGTTTGGTTTTAGTGTGTTGTGAGGGAAGTTCTGCAACACTTACTCTTAGCTCCTTTGTATTTTTTTTTCTTCTTCCATGCCAATGAACAGATTCAGTATTGGTCTAGCAAATTTCCAGTTTGCATATTGCCTACGAAAAGCACTACATGTATGTGATTCTGTACCGGAATTGTCTGTCGAGATTAAGTACAAAACTATATCCGGTAAAAGATCAGCAAGTCAAGAACTGATCCGTCGTGATCTTTGTTTTCACGTCAAAATCATGTACTTATCCGTTTCATTCAGGGTTAATTTCATCTCACTACCCTATAAATTCTTAAGTTGCATCTCACTACCCTAAAAATAGTTAGTGGCGCCTCAATACCCTAACTATGAGCTAAGGATCACTTTAGTACCAGAGGCTTACGACGTTAGTTTTTGGACGGGAATCAGTCACACGCGTTCCACAGTTTCTTCTAAATCGGAGTAGGAATTGTCAACCCCATCTTTTTCAGCTTCCACGCCATCCTTCCAAACTGGGTACTAAACTGTTCTTTAACTCATAGTTAGGGTAGTGAAATGCAACTTCAGAATTTTTAGGGTAGTGAGATGAAATTAACCCTTTCATTTATTTTGGGACAAAAAACTACCGAGAAGACGGGTATGCACCTTAGATAATCACTAATCTCGCGGGTTGTTCTCCGTCCCGAAAATAAATGAAAAAGGTAAGTACATGTGGTTTGACCTTCTACCAGGTATGTACGTGGAGACAAAGATCGCGACGGATCAGTTTTACAGACGAAAGATCATTAAAAGATCAGCTTTTATAGTTATCCGTGAAGAGAAAACTAATAATATTCATTTTTTGTAATTTGTGTTTTAATTTCTTTTTAATGTATGATATGTTTTTTGTTGAAGAAACCTGGTAGCAGCAACGGTCTGATCGGATCTGGAACCCGAAAAGGCTACTCGAGCATGACCATTTCCATATATTCTGGTCCGATCGAGAATCAAACATAGGGATTTGAATATGGATCATTAATTAATATTAGCTGTTCCATGGACGACCGAACCAGACAAAGATTCGCAAGTCAAGGAAATGCAACAGACCTCGTTCCGTAAAACAATCCGTAATAAGGCTTTGGGATCACAAACCAGCACAGTAATCAGATCGGTACTCGGAAGAGTCAACTGTTTGGTCCGAAGACAACGTCACGTGAGTCAACGGGTGTTGCGCCGTTTTTGATGGCCGGACCGGGCTGTCTCTCGTGGCCGTGTGATGGCTTGTTGACCACATCCCACCGTCCAAATTGATATTTTTTTTTTCTTCCTCAATTTATGTGTACCTCGATATATATATATATATATGTATTGATTAGTCTTGTTTTCACCTCGCACTCATGCATGTCTCTTGTTTCGTGTCCGAAATCAATCTGTGTTCTATGATGTATGCATTATACTATGTTCTCATTTATCTTGTAACGAAGAACAGAAGAAAAATTATAGTCTTAATATATATTAATTTGAATTTTTGAGTTGTTCACATTTCATATGATCTATTTGAATTGTACTATGTCGTTTCATATGTCCAGTATAACGTTTGATCGTGCACGTGAGAGGGGTGTCGTCATAGTTTCATGGTGGCATCAGAAGGTCGATTTAGTGAAAAATGCAGACATTTGTTTATCGCTATAACCTATCTCTATTACGAAAATAAATAAATATGTATTTTAGGTTGAAAGTGTGGGTGTTCATGGGCGGGTATTCGTTCGTGGGAAAGAGATTTTCACTTGTCTGTGCGGGCGCATATTTGGATTTTTATGATCCACAATCTGCCTATTACAAAGGGTCGTTTGGAATATTTCATCCGCACAAGTATGCAGGTGGATCGAGCCCATTCCGCGTGACTCGTAAGTTGTACACCAAAACCTAAGATAAAATTTATTTTTTAAAAAAACTAACACAATCCCCTTATTCAAGGTTTCACACACATGGTTCCGTTAAAAGAAAGAGTATTACACCTAATTTTATTATAATAGTATTGATTTCGCACACACAAATGAACCGGTTAGTGATATATTTTGGAATATGTTTGGTTGTACTCTATCTATATAGTAAACTGAGTTTGATATCACATACATGCAAGTGAATCGTGCGCATGTTTATCTATTCTATTCGCAATCCACCCACATTATTATGAATCAGTAAAAATCTGATCCACTGTTCATCATATACAGATGAATAACGGACCAGATGGACGAACAAACAAAACAAATAACCCGATATTTTTAAACACATCATTTGAGTGAGAGAGAAGCAAGGGTTTGCATAGCTTGCAGATGTAATGATACAGCTAAGTGTCATGTTAGTCATGAGTGTGAGTGAGTGTGTTTCACCATAAAATTAAAACTAGTTGCATGGCATTACTTATCAAGCACGCTACAAGTAGAACACATTATGGATAATCAATACAATGCATGTTTACAAGATCCAAGAAAAACGTATATATATATATCTATACATTATAAGCAACCTTAACATGGATCAAAAGTCAACCCGACAACCTAATTTATACTTCCCACGTTGAGGTTTAGCAGTTGGCCCCTGTTCTTTGTTCTTGTCGAACCAAATGTTTTTGAAGATCCATATTATACTAAAAATTAAAACCAATAAAATCTAAATTTTAGTTTTATTATATAAGAGAATCAATTTAATTAAATATTTAATTTAATAGTTGGTTCATAATATATAATATGGTTGTTGTATTTCATTTTTCTAGATACACCGTACTTATTTTTCCATTGAGATTGATGATTTTTCCGATGAATTAAAGGTAGAGTAGTAATGGTATTTTTTGTATAAATATGACTAGTAACGTGAGTTGTTATCATGGGTGACGTACTGAGACGATCGATTCCGGTTTTGAATCGGTCAATTGAAAATTTTGATTGTATGCATTAACAATTGAAGAACCAATCTATAGTATGGAAATGACGTTTCACGTGAGGAGATCATGCCGTACCAACCATCATGTTCAAATCAATTGTCTCACACGATTTGTGGATATGACATGTTTTTTTGGCACGGTCCTTGCGAACAAGAACATTTACGAGCTCAATGACTCAATGTTGTTCATTGCGGCAATGCAGACAAACTAACGTGGATTATACAGTAAATGATACGATTCACAACCGTCCTTACTATTTAATTGACGATGTTTATTCTAATTGGGGTACTTTTGTCAAAACAACATCTCGTCCGGTGGTGACGAAGAATAAATTATTTTCCCAGCGTAGAGAAGATGCAGGGAATGAGAGCTTTTGGTATTTTACAAACTCGGTGGCATACTATCACTCTATCATCTCGTGCGTGAGATAAAAGAACCTTAGAGATGAGCAAAAATGACCAAAAATTGAAAAAAGTCGGGGACGGGATTGAACCGAAGACGATAATCGAGCTGAAGCAAACCGATGAAAAACTCGAATTGAGAGTGATGAACTATACCTAACTGATTTAGAGTTTGATTTTGAATTCACAACATGGACGATTAATCATGTAACTTAATCGAACCATTGGTTAATAGACGTGAGCCTCTTACAAGGGTCAAGCCCATTTATAGTCACCATGGTACATGATAATCTTTTATTTGGACATGGCACATGTTCTCTCATGTTTATCACATGGTCGGTCCAAAAAGGAAGGACAGGTTAGATTATGGGCTTTACAGCTGAACTCTTTTTTGTCCATAAATGGCCCAAAGGCTGAGAGTGTGGTCGTTACTAGTTAGTGATTTTTTGTTCCCTTCAAAAATTTACATACAAAAATATGACATCCGTGTAAATTTACATGAAAACACTTTAAATTACATGATTCTCTATCTATAATTTTAAACAAAATATATGTCATGATTATGTTTATTTGCTCTATACATCCTCTCTCTGCAACTGCATCTTCCGTTCGGATCCTGTGATAGTTTTTCCAGTTAGGATTCCTTTCGAGCCGTCTTTAGCTACCGCGACGTTGGCTCCCTCCCGCCATCAACGTACCGTCTCCC
>JAYMSV010001700.1:0-12305 GCA_036897745.1 Erodium moschatum | reverse complement strand
ACCACCAACGCTTTTCTCAACTTTCACTCTTAAAATTTGATATTTTTTTTTATATTAACTACAAGTTCAAGTTTAATTTTCATTTTAGTTCATTTATGTACTTATTAATTAATTTTATCGACGTTTTTCATTTTTATTTAGTATTTACTGTTTTAAACATGAATTTAATAAATTCAACAAAAGAATAATTAATTATCCAGTCAGCATCCACTTCTGCAAACTATGGTTTCCATACCTGGTTCGAACAATGTGGAACTGCTCTATAAAACCTGGTTCGCACCACAAACCATCCCAAATTCTGGTTTCCAATTTTCGGTTCGTGCGATGTACATGCTCTAAGTGCGGTCTTCAATTAATTAGGACCTTATGTAATAGGACGACGGGTCAGAAGACAGAAGCACCATTCTTGCCCTTGTACGTGCTCTTATCCCAAACCCATGGAAAGGAAGCAGAGGTATCATAGGGGACTTAAGATGATCCGCAGGCTCAGAGTATGGGCATGACCACAACAACTTCCAACCTCACCACATGGCATGACACAACAACAAGACTAGGAAGGCCACTTTTGGGACTAGCAGTAGCATGCACACTTGATGACGTGCACGTAATGCATGTGAAAGAGCAAGTCGTTGGCTATTTAATTTGTCGGTCTTAAAATGAGCCCTACCTTTCGAGCTTATCAAAAAAAAAAAAAAATGAGCCCTACCTTCTTTCCCACAAGTACAAGAGTTGATAACTAATTAATCCTGGCATTTTAATCTTCATCCACAACTCATTTTATATAACTGGATTTATTACATTTTCATAAATTCTTACTGTAATTAACATGTTCTTATTTGAACAGTTGAAATAATAATTCACCAACATTTATTATTTGAACAGTTGAAATAAATTAATACACCAAAACTTACAAGAGTGAGTAGTCAAGTCCTGAGAGCAGTGGCTGAGCTACCTGTATATCATTATAGCTAGTTTGGCATACCTGAAGTAGGATAAGCAACTATTGCTTACAAGTCAATTACACTGCATTTATGTCATCTTCTCTGCCTCACATAACTGCACACCTAACCTAACTTAAATAGATGACAGCAAAGAAAATGACCTTCCAGTGCTTTGGGAGTTCTTAGCTTAAGCTTGAGCCACATGCTTACCAGTAAGCCATTCAATGCAACACATGATCATCAAAGCACCCAAACTTGTAGTTATAGGCCACACAGCAATCATGAAACAAGAGAAACACCCTTAAGCAGGACAGCTATGTGAATATGGATGCCTTTTGGGGTTCTAAATCAGCATACAGATTATGTACATTTCCCTTAATGTGCACAATTGAGTCTCAAGTATATTGTTGACTCATAAAATACTAATAGGCAGAGGCACACAGCAAGAAAGTAACAGAGCCAATATCAGTCTAAATATAACCTATTCCTATTACCATACTTGATTTGCAGACCAAGGGGAACATTATGATTTCCAAGGAGCAGCTGCAACTTTCTTGAAGTCAATTTGAGCTTTCTGGTGACTTTTCTTGATGATTCCGGACCGTGCCTGCAACATGACCAGCTCAGTATCCACACTATCATGTTTGGACTTAATCATGGCGTGTTTTTCCTGTAGCTCTCTTATCTTTTCCATGATCTTATCCATCTCGCCTGCATATTGGTTTCTCTCATCTTCATGCTGCAGAATCTTGCTATCAATTTCTTTTGATTCATCCTGATGCTGCTGTCCACTACTTTTGATTGATAACAATTCATTTACTCTTGCCTGTAGTGCCTTGATCTCGAAACCATGTTGTTCCAATTGAGGAAGAGTCTCCAAGATGCTGTCAAATGCACTCCTCGGATCATCAAACTGTAACTTGGATGTCTTCTCTGCCAAATTGGCGAAGGTTATCATATTACCAATTGCTGAACCCTCGCGACACTCCTCTTTACACTCACCCAAAGGACTAAAATGTGGTTTCTGTGGCATCATGTGAAAAACTTCCATTGATTCAATTGCTTTCCAAACTGGAGAGCTCTTCACAAAAGGCAGTCTTTGGTTCTCAGCATCCACACTATTACTATTGGTATTGACAGCAGGAGAATCAACTGGTGCCTCTGTTGTCTCTTCCCTACCAGAGGAAAGCCCTTGACATAATACACCACATGATCAAATAATGAAAGCAACAGAATATGAAAAATAGCTTACTCAAGAGTAACATTACACTCACTTGATTCATTCGCTTCCTTTTGTGACTTGTCAACTTGCTTGACTGACTCATAGACTTCCTTATCCAATTCCTCAGCTTGCTTACTTGGTTCATTCACTTCTTTACATGATTCCGCACCTTGCTTACATGACCCTCCAATCCATGTTGATAGTGGTTGATCATCATCAACTATACTCCCCGTTGTCCTAGCAGAAGCCACCGTAACTTCTTTTGTGCTGCAAATTGTCCCAGCAACCTCACCAGCTTCCTGTACTGCAGCATCTAGAGAGTCTACAAGAAGCAAGATAATCCACTATATCTTCAAAGGCCATAATTGATTTTCAAGCAATGGAAATGGTCGCTACTATATATCACATCATTTTAGGATACTAATGTTAAATTGGCCACACTTTTTTTTTAAAAAAAAAACTTCCATTTCCCACTCAAATACCAAAATGTTTTATCCTGTTACAAATTATATGTTTTCTCTTACAACGGACCACTTTGAAGAGATTGTTTATACACCTTCCTTCAACAAATGAACCTCACTGGGAGCATTTTAATTTAACTCTTCCCTGCCATTTGGGGTCACTGGGATCTTTGAAGCTTCATCTGATTTTAGATATGCATAAAACATTTACGAGCAGTAAAGCTGAAAGTCCATCATACCTTTATATACAGTATGGCACTCCTTTCCAGCCATGTCATCATTTATGCCTACAACTCCATTGTTTTTGTTATCTGAAATATGATTAATTCCACAAATTTGAGTTTCTCTAGGTACGCAATGAATTACTGTTGCTTGGTTCAGTATATACTTGCTACTGTACCTGTTGGACTGATAACTAATTTGCATGGTCTTCCTCTTTTTCTCTTTTTACTGCTCCCCCCAACTCTCCGCAGTTTAGTTACCTGTCCAGTGATACCATGTAGAAGAACAAAATATTATTGATGAAATCCCAATTATGAAATACAACTGATGGTCCCTTTTAAGAGAAATAAACAACCAACTAGCATTAGAATATGAGACTAACTACAGCCATAATTCAACTTGGGTTACTCTAACCGATGTAAACCCTCAACTATGAATAGGCTGACAGATACATTAGACATTCCTCTCCCAAAATAAATGCTCACTCTCTTTTAAGTGAATTGTGCTTAAGTTACCAAAAATATACTTTTATATGAGTTCTATCTAATTTTAAGCCTCCAGTGAATCAGTACACTCATGGGAATTCAGCTGACACAATTTATATGTGACCAAACGGAACTAATTAATTAAGACGAAGATGCTGAACTTTTATTATTGCAGCATTGCATCACATATTTCAAGGTCACTTTTAGCTTATAAGTAGCATAACATTCATAGTAGCTTATTCAAGCTTCACTTTTCTTTTTGAAAGATAATGGCTAGAGAAAGACAGAGAATGGTTTAAAAAATAACATCATAAACCATGTCTACTTAGTAAATGACAAAGATAGTTTATGGACTTTAATTTCTCAAATCTTGGCATTTGATCAGTCCACAAAACATTCAAATGGAACCTAAAATTCTTCATAAATGAACCAAACAATTTGTATCAAGTTGGGTTATCTGAATGAAGAGTTCAGTGATTTGCTTACCGTGCTCTTGTTGCTCTTGTTGCCTGATGGATCAGTTAAAAGCTTCTCTGGAGATCTCTGTGGTGTTGACACTGGTAATGTGTCATCAGCAGGAGGTCCATGACTTTCATTATCTGAGCCCTTCATCGTAAGTGACTCTAACCCTGTGACGGCAGCCATTCCAATAATATGTTAAGGATGTGCTAAATGAAAATAAAAACATTAAAAGACATTAATACCTGCAGCTGAAGTCCTTGGGTATTTAACCGATGGTTGTTTAAGTCTTCTTCCGGTATCGTTACTTTCACTATTCATTTGCCTGATCTTCTGCCAATACAGAAAAAATAAAATTTTGATCTATAATTTTAAGTCTACAATGAATATGTAGTTGCAAAATCCAATGTTATCAGTGACATGGACAGATAGAACATGCATGGATTTTTTCATTCTGGACTAAGTAGAGCAGACCAGTTTCTTTAAGTTTCAAAAGGAGCATCATCTAACCCATGGAACAGAATCACAAATAAGCCAACTCCAAGTTGCAAATAAGTCAAAAATCTATTCAGCTTCACTATCATTGCTCAGCGGTAGTGACATGCTGGTTTGTCTAACCATGTAGTCAGGTAGACTTCAGCCACAGATAGCCATTGGTGCATGTCACAACACTACCATGAAGAGAATATTGAGTTAAATCCTTAAATACAAGGTGAATCATGGATCCAACACACTGTTATATGGAATGGTTACATGCTCTCTTGGTGAGAATTTGAACATCTAAATTGCGAAGAAGAAAAACAAGGACCTAAGGAAACAACTCACAAATTGCTTTTTCCGAGGACACTTGGTTGTAGCAGACAGCTGATCACCAATGGATGATTGCTTGACACTTCTACTTCCTGTTCCTACAGTTGCCGAACCAGCTTCTTTACTCGGTGTTTTACCCACCATCTTCCTTACCTTACAAACAGAGATTGGAGCCTCTTCCAATTCAGACACTAGCTTTTTTGAAGGCTGTAACTCTGTAGCACTAGCTCTAGGTGTCGCCAGCTTTAGTTTCTTAGTGTTTGGGGTAAGATCATTCGAAATTGAACTTTCAGTTGGAGGAGTTGACAGTTCCATTGAATACTTCCTTGAATTTTTAACATGTTTTTTTTTCTTTTCACATTGATCTATTGCAGATCCTGAACTTCCAAGTTGAAAAACAACCTCCTGTACGTCACCATTGTTGCTGTCAAGCCCCAAATTCTTGCTGTCATGCCCCAAATTCTCTTGACAATCTGAAGTAATCAAAACTTCCTAACAAGAAAATCATTTTATGAGCATGAACAAACTTCAATTGTGCAAGAATTTTTCAGAATACATGCCACATTATATTTTCGAAAGAATGGGGAAAACCTCGCTGATAGGCAACTAGGTTCATCCAACAGGCTATTCATTTTTCAGGAGAGGCAAATCACAATGCACAGTGGAAGGACACAACTTTTCAGTCCCTTTCTTTTCGAAGCATGCCTACTGTTTAAACATTTAAAAGGAAATATCATATTTACCAGCAGTGGCGAAGCCAGCTTTTCCAACGAGATGGGGCATTAGTAACTTTTTCCGTAAGAATATACAGCCTTAAAAATAAAAATATTGTAAATATATATAGCGTGTAACAAGGCGATAAATGACTACTTATAACAAATCGTGACGTCGAGATTTCATATTTTGAAAGTGTTTGTAAAACATTTTCATTGTCAATATAATAATAAAAATACCTCTCGATGAAGACAATCATGCTATGATTCATCCATTGGTCTCCCATTCGATTTCTCAACCGAATATAGATTATTTTCCCAGCAAAAAATATTTTCTCCACAGTTGTAATAACTTCGAGTTTCACCCGGCTCGAAAAAAATATTTTGATTTTATTGAAGAAATAATATATTTAATTTAATGTTAAACAAGACGGTTCACAAGGTTTGAAAGATTCAACTCGAGTTCGGCTTGTTTATTAAGTCCAATCTTGAAATCAAATTTGGCTCGAGCTTCATAATAACAAACTCAGATATTTAACGAATTGAACACTAACAGACTAGTTAAGATTCGACTCTTTTACAACCATACCTATAAATGACTTAAATACGATTTAACTATTTCATACTAATTGCAATTAAGAAAACTAAATAATAAAAATATTAAATACTTGAGAAATTTAAAAAAAATATAAAATCATTTCATAGATGAGAAGTTGATAAAAGAAAGGAAAAAACCAAGAAATATAAAACATCATCACTATATACGAAAAGAAAAGTGGAAAACAGGAAATGAACACACCTTGGAATCAGTAACCCACTTTCCATCAATCCATTCAACAGGAGGCCTAACTTCTGACTGACTGAATTCCTTATCTTTATTTGCATGCTTAAAGAAAACAAGATACCTCCCCTCTCCAAGAAGTTTGGTGATCAGTCCAGCCCGCCAAGCGAAATCATAAAATGCTTCCACCTTTTCCAGCAACTCATAACTTCTCTTGACATAGAGAGGAGGGGTAGGCCGTATGTGTTGAGAATCCACAGCAAGCTTCGGAGCTAAGAGCTCATCCGGAAACACCCCACCCATGTCATCTTCTGAGCTGAGATGCTTAACCAAAAAGATATTCTCGTCAATTTCTTTGATAAAAGTGGCTGGGAACCAAGCACCGCGGGAATTATCTTTTTGAATATTGACCTCTACCGCTGTTCCGGGGCTAAAAATTGATCCTGTTGTTGGCTTCTAGATGATTATGAATTAAAACAAAAGATTAGTCTAATATAGGACAGAGGCCAACTAGATGGCAAATAATATGTATGGAAATTGCAATAATCAGGTAACAGTTTTGACAATCAGCCAAAATCGTAACAGTCATTTTAGTATTCCATAAATTGTATCAGAAATATTGCAATAATCAGCTGACATTTTTTTACAGTCAGCAAAAAAAACATCAGCTGTATAGTAACTTACATGAAAATAGCAACAAAATTACCACATTTCAGGAACACCAACCAAACAGTTCTCAATCAAGTATAACAGATAAAAATGAAAGAAAACTTAGCACAATCTGCATTCAGTCTACTAAATTAATGAACCATGAGCAAAATAGTATATATTTCAGAACATGTATATTCTAGTGATGAACTGACAAACCCATGAAAGGCAAAGAGCAAAAAGGAACTTCATAGTTCATAAACTGAATGAGATATCCCTACCAAATCCAACACAGCTCTCTATGCAACAAAAGCAAAATCAGAAAGCCATTACCAGCGACTTACTTGCTTTTTAGCTGGAACCCATTTGCCATTAACCCACTCCAGATGCCTGCGCAAATTGGTGGACTCGGCCTCAATAATGTCCGGTGGATTATCATGGAAAATCACGAATTTGGAGCTGCCGAGAGCTTTGAGAACCACACCACTCCACCAGCCGTCCTGATAGAAGGCGTCGATCGCGTCATTTACCTCAAAACTAGGGTTGGGATCTGGAGGGGGCAAGGGCCTGACGTGAGCGGCGTCAACGAGCTCCTTCAAGAGCTCGGAGCCATCTTCAGTGACCAAGTTCTTGTACTGAACAAGTATCTTCTTCTTCTTCTTCGCGGACGATTTGGGAATTGGTTCCAGAATTGTAGCTTCGTACCATGCGCCCTTGAAGCCATCTTCGTCGCTGGTCACTTCCACCTCCGAGCCCACTGTGAATTGCGGATCTGCACTCTCTCCGCCCACCATTATCCTCAGAGCTCCGAAAAACCCTAAACGGCTTCAGACCCCTTTTCTATTTTGGCGGGATGGATTAATTGTTGCTGTCTGTTCCATTGCACTTCACATTTCCCGAATTTATTCTTTTCCCCCAATTATTTATACTGAGATAATAAAAATATTATTCGTAACAAATAAATAAAAGTCTATTTATTTCCCTCATATTCTTAAACTGACAGCTCGGAGCAAAATGGCAACTCTGTCGGTCACACGATCGTTACGAATCACATAGTATTCTCCAAACTTCACATCGTATTTTCCTCCACGTTCTATTTGGGCTCATACTTCCCACCAATGCCAATAAGTAAAGATTGACAAATTTTATCTCAATACATACATCTTCATAGTCTTATCCTACAGTTGATCGATAGACTGTGTACGTTTTTCGGCCGACTAGAAAAAACTGTTGGATCTTTTCTTACGAGCATTCACCTCGTCCCAATGATTTTTGTGATGTTCTCACTTCTTGGGTCTGAATCTTCTGTCCGAGTTATACTTTGTCTCAGTAGGCTACCAAAACAAGAGACTCGACTACACAGAGGCATTCTTACAATTGTTTGCCAATCAAGAGTCATTGCTTACTTTGTTGTTTGCAAATCAAAAAATTACATTATCGCTCAGACGATGTGAGAAGGAAAAATGGAGAGAAAAGTGTGGGGTTTCGGTATTTTGGATACTGATTTTCTATTTAATAAAAAATAAATAAGACTGATGGCTTGTGCCAACAGTCTATTTTTTTTTCATAATCAGTATCACATGGCACCATGCCACTGGTGCCACAATGGTGTTCTGGCTTCGACATGGCATCAACACAATGTTCTTCTTGCCACTGCACACGCTTTAGTATTCTCAACTGGTTGATGAAGATTGGGTTCACCTGCACTTGGGTTGCAAGTAAATATGTTCATCAAACATTATCGGGTGTTATAGTTATGCTTTACCTAAGCTTTCCATGAAAACACCAAGAGACTATATAGTTAAACTGAATGCCATACATTATCAACAAGAAGCACATTAGGATTCACACCCTGAGACTACATACAAAATCTAGTTTGGAGCTTAAATACATAAAATCTGATCATTGCCCTTCTATCACTCTTGCATCACCATAGAGCTAGTGTGGAACAATGGTGAGCCTGCTGCAAAGTTCAATAGCAATCAGAGAGTATAAATAATACCCTTTTTGTTAATAATCATATTGTAGTTTAACTCAGTCTGATTTGCTTCATTACCGACGGAATTATAGATCTGATGCCTTCAGCTTTCTTGGCCTTTTATGGGCTGGAGATGACGGAGCATCAGCCGGTCTTCCAGTTATCTATTTGCAGAAAAGTTTAGCCGAGCATATTAAAGCTAATTGAATAGAGAAGATGTTTGATGATGAGTGGCTAAATAAATGGGATATAAATATGTACCTTGCGCTTCTGGTCCTTTTTGCCAGCTCTATCTCCTGAAAGCCCAGCTGACATAAATGAGTACAACATAAACTAGGCTGCCTCATCTAGAAGCAGTTAAATGAACAAAAAAACAAACTCCATCCACGTTATGTTACCTCCAAAACCTATGGAGTCTGGAACAAAGGTTCGATCCTGATCCCCAGCACGCCCAGCACGCTGCCCATCATGCTTTACATCATATTCTTAAACAGATAAAACCGGTTAAAAGGGGTCTGACTACTAACCTTAGGTGTTCCAGGTGCTTCAGTGTATGGACCGTCTCGAAAGGATGAACCTTCAGCGGCCTCCTTGTATTGTACCTGGTCATAAGACACAACGGTTAACATTTTATCAACAATCATTAACTTAAGTCATTTGAACAAGTGTTTACAGAGAATGGTGTCCCCCAATGTAGCATGTGCCTATAAATGGGTTGAGTTCTACTTTTTACCGCAGTCATATCACTCCCCAAGAGAGAATAAATTTAGATGGCATATTGATCGTATCGACTTGCCCACCATCAAAAGTTTCTATAATTCTATCAGTCATGCATTCTGTAAGAGGTTTGACGAGAAAACCTCTTTTTTTCCCCTAGAAACATGCATTTATATTGTGAATGACATCATGGCTACCTTGGAAATAAAATATGATTGGATAAAAATCTACGTTATCCATTACCTGTTTCTGAAGATTCAGTAAAGTCAGGATTTCCTTTCTTAGTTCAAGATGCTCTGCACAAACAGCTTTTGTTGGAACTTTTGGTTTTAAATTAATCTGCAACACATAAGCACCAATATTATATAGCCTTTGTACAAATAAAGGAAGCATCAAGATAATATGTCTTCCATCCCGATATAACTATCCCCCTTGATTTTTTGCTAAGAGTGGTAAAGTTAGTGCTCCACTTTCCCACCATGCCCCTATTATATGCTCCCAAATTTCTACCAAAAACTAACCCATGCAAGAATATTATTGTTAATCCATGCATAATTTACTTCTTCAATATCAAAGTGGGCACTTATTTTGGAACATCCACGTTAGGGAAGGTTGGCATTTATTTTGGAATGAAGGGGGTGACTTGTAAAATATATGAAGCAGATGAATACCATTTGCATAGAGTAACTAAAATGGAAGGTTTGAGTCACGACAGCAGTATAACTCTTAATCCTCAAAAAAAGTTTCTTCTTTTACCCAAGCCTACTAGTCCAAATGCTCAAATATTTGACCTTATGACCTGGTGATCAGGAGCATAAGTCACAGCAGCGGTATAAATCTTAATCTTCAAAAAAAATGGAAGGAAGAAAGCTAGTAAAATGTTGTGCTCACACATAGCCAACTTATGAGCAATATTCTTGTAAATCAATGAACTGTTGAGCTACAAATAGTTATTAAGGTACAGGGTAAACCATTTAGTCTACCAAAACAATAAGCACCAAATAACAATACCTTTTCGTGAAACTGAAATATCAAAAACTATTCTTATACCATAAGTAATATCTACATGCAACAGTAAAATCACTGGCAAAATAATGAGATAGAAGCATCTGAAATAATGAAAAACAAGATGAGTCTGAAAAGGAAAATGAAGGTAGAGAAAATAACACCTTCAGTTGTCATTGGAAAATAAAATTAATGAGGAAAAAAATATCTGACTAATATTATAGGGAGCAAAGGAGTATGTACGAACCCCAAGATCTTGCAAAGTTTGCTCAACTCGCTTGATAGTCCGAAGTCCAGCAGATGCACTTGCAGCTTGCACCATTTGTTCAAGTCCATAGGTTCTCAAATAAACACGAAGCTGAAAATTATCAACTAGTTAGATGTCTTCCCAAGTACATTTATATTTAGTAACAGATTTTAAGATGCAAATCTAAGTAAAAAAAACTTTTTTTAAGCAAGGTCATTAACATACCATGCGAAGAGAAGACAAGGTAGAGGCATTGTCCGGTACTACTGCCGATGGTGAAACTGTTGCAGATGAAATCTGAACATTAGAAGCAGGTGATACAGCCATCTCAGAATTTTCTGGACCGGCAGCTGACATGACATGCAACTCAGATTCTTCCGCAGCCTACAGACACAAAATCAATTAATTAGATAACAGTATGCTCTGGAAACACACACCCCAAAGAGCATTCATACTACAAAGAAATCATGATTACATCTATAAAATAAGATGAATATACTCTTCAAATGGTGATATTGAACCCCACTAAATACTAGACATAAGAGGCATCATTTCTAATTCCACACTTACCCTAGCAGCCATTCGCGACTCAGAAATTTTTTTCGCTTCAGCAACAACCTGAAAAAAAGAAACCTAGTGTAATGCGCAAGTAGAGTTCTATGACTTAGGTAACCAACAAGAGAACCATTAAAAATTGAAAGAAAAACCGTTTATCCCCTGTTATGGAAACACAAAATAATATAGTAACCTCAGTATCCTTTCTCTCTTGCTGCTTTGTCTGGGAAAGTACCATCGACAATGCACGTTTGCGCTCTATCTCTTGTGAAACATTGTAAGGTTCCTACATCAAGTAGGAAAAATAAGAGGGAGACGGGGTAATGAAGTTATGATTGCATATTTAAATTAACGAGACAATAAAGGATAGTGTAGATGGGCAGGACGGGGAAACAACTAAGAACTGTAACTGGTTGAGATAATCCATGCCAAAAATGTATACCGATATAGTTATTAACTACACACCTTAACAAGAAGGTTCCCAGCAACGTCTGCAGGAGACGGAGCCCTAGCAATCAATATTGCTCGAGATACTAGAAATAAATAGAACCACGATTAACAACAAAATTATAGGATAACTTCTGAAAAATCAATTCTAGAGAAAAGAAGAAATAAAGAATAAATGAGCATGCAAAAATCATACAAGTCATAAATTTATGAAACGAACATGACTAATACAATTATCCATTGTGGTTCTCATGAAACTAAACAGATAAATACCACTGTAATAACGGTCCTTCAGTTCCTCTACAGTCCGGGATGACGGGAATCTGTCAGCTATGACAATGAAGCGAAGATCAAACCGCTCACACATATCAAACAATTGATCAGTCTCTTCCTTGCTCCACATCTGATGACAGAAAAATATGGCCTAGGATAATTAGATACCTGGCTCAGGACAAAATGACATAGACAAGCATCTACAGAAAGCAAGGTTCTAAATATCCCGAGATCTCCCTGAAAATAGGACCAGCGATATCGATACCCAAAAACGCGACAAATCGCGGTCAACGCGGTCAACACATCGAGTCAACTCGGTCAACACGCTGGAAATGAGATAA